>PVHX01003394.1:121736-144429 GCA_004024805.1 Geosciurus inauris
GGTACTAGGGATTGAACTCAGGGGTACTTGACCACTGAACCACATCCCTAGTCCTATTTTGTGTTTTATGTAGAGACAGGGTCTCACTGAGTTGCTTAGGGCCTTGCCATTGCTGAGGCTGGCTTTGAACTCCCTATTGTCCTGTCTCAGCATCCCTAAATGCTGGGATTACAGGCTTGCACCACCGTGCCCAGCTTGAAAGTTTTTTTTAAAAGGTAATAAATTTTAATGTTGGCTTTGGTTGTGTGTTACCATAGCTTTTATCAGAGCAGAATGCTGTAGTACATAGAGAAAGATGAGCCCAAAACACTGAACCTAACTGAATAACTGCAGGTGCTCTGGGAAAAAGGTGTCAGCTCCAAGGGATTAACACTTATTAGCAGCTCTGGAGTTACTGTAGAGAAAAATGTTGTAATCTCTTTATAAATGTTCTACTTCATATAAAAGTCAAAACAGCATATGGGGAAGATATTATTTGATCTATGAAGAAACTATCACTTAGTTTAGGCAAAATGTCCTGAATTGTCACAGCTAGTAAATGACTGAGCCAGGATTCAAATTTAAGGTATCTATTTTGGGGTCTAAACTATTTCCTGTTATGCATATAGTCTAGGTCTAATGAACTTGACACAGGCCCTGTGTATGTAGAAAGTTGATTTTAAGACATCATTATAGAATATTAACTTAGCAAAAGTCTAAATAGTAGTTTAAAAAGTACATCTCCTTGGACAAAGACTAAGGGCTAATGCAGTTTAATTTCCTATATTCCTTTAAAATGTCATATTTTTTAAAATGAGAACTAAGAACACTCACTTATTGTTTGTGTGTCAATTTTTATGGTCACTTCAAGCTATTCCTTAGAATTGACTTTGATAGCACAAATTTAGACATAAAATTGAATTGTGTTTCCCACCCTCAATTATAAATAATATAGCAAATTTCAGGATTGTAACTCTATTATAGTCAACAGAATTAATGGATTTCAAAATCTCTATTGCTATGTATTCTAAGAAAATTTTATATTTCCACTCAGAGTTAAATGGATAAAAATAGCAATGTAATCTCTTAGTGAAAAGCTTACAATTTGGGACATTTTATATTTTTTGTGAGTTTGAGATGTAATTGTTATACAATAAACTTCACATATTTAAAAAGTACAATTTTGTGTTGGTCAAGAACTATCACCACAGTTAAGATAATGTACCTATCTATCTTTGCCCAGGGTTTCTCCTGACTGTTCTCTCTCCTCTCCATATCCATATGCCCCACCCTCATGCAACTACTGATTTTCTGCCAGTATAGATGAATTTGTACTTCTATATATGTGTAAAAATTGAATAATTTGTAAATATATATACTATTTTTTTGAGAGGTAGGGTCTGTCATCCTTCCTTGCCTTAAGAATTTTGTGATCCATGTTATGTAAATCAATAGTTCATTTTTTTGTCTTATTATTCTATCATATTGATATACAAATTTATCTATATGTTGATGGGGAGTTGGCCTTTGTATTATATAATATATATACACACATATACATACATACATACATATATATATCACCACCATACAACACAACCACAATACATATTCTTTGATCTCCTTTGTGTTTTACTTTGTGTTCAAATATTTTACTTTCTCATCAACAGTGCAAGAGTTCTAGTTTCTCCACATCTTTACTTGAAATGTTCAGACTTTTAAGTGTTAGCCATTCAAATGGTTATATAGTGATATACATTTTGGCCTTAGCCTTTCGTACAGGCAAAAGAGATATAGTAACTTTTCACATACTTATTTGTGTTTTATTTTCTATGATAAAGCACTTGTTAAAACTCTTGTCAAATTTGTAATTGAATTATCTTATTCTTATTAAATTGTGTCTTTACATATTCCTAGTAGAAGTCCTTCATTAGGTTCATGGTTTACATATATAGGCTCTTTTCTGTTACTTGTCTTTTCAATCAGTCATCCATGTCTTTTGAAGAATAAGTGAATTTTTATTGATGTCAAATTTTTGATTTTTCTTCTATTTGTTTACTTTTGCAATATTTAAGAAATTGTTGCCAGTCCTAAGATCACTTAAATTCGTATCAATGTTGTGTTTTCAAAGGTTTATAGTTTAATTCTTACATTTAGGGATAGAGAGTCTTTCAAGTTACTTTTTACACATTGTTTGAAATATAGCTTAAGGTTTATTGGGTTACATATGGTTATTCAAATGTTCCAGCATCATTGGTTGCAAATATTAACTTTTCCTCCATTGAATTGTTTTTGTGTTCTTTTTTTTTTTTTCAAGCTACTCAAATCTTCACAGATTATTTTCTTAAAGGTTGATATACCCATTCTTTATGGGCATAGTCCTTCTGAACCTATAGGCACAGCTGATTAGATAAAGTAGAGGTTAATGACCTAAAATAGTAATTATTTAATTATTTGTTCCTGTTTCAATAATTTCAGCAAGCCCCTGGAGCAAAGTCCTTTAACCCCTCTTGTTGAAATTCATGTTTCTGCCATATGTTAAACATTGCCTTGGATTCTGGTGGAAACTAAAATTCTTTCAAAAAATTGATGTTATTGTCAAGACAAAATCAAGTCCACTTGCCTATCTCTAATCAACAAAATCACATCCGAGAGAGTATAGATTTTAATGTTTGATGTGTGGGAACATGTTCATGAAAATATGGCAAAGGGGCACTTAAACAGTACTGTGTCAAATGTTTCTCTTTCTCTTCTAAAAATATCAATCTCGGTACATAATATTTAATGTGATGCACACAGAAATATAAGAATCATGTTGACTGGTTGCTATGGAGATATATGGAATTGTACGATTATTCTCTAAATTTTAAATATGTTCATATGTAGGAAATTATAATTAATCTGTCAAATATTACTAATATATACACCCACTATTCCCTTTGCTGAAACAAAAGCAATTATAATGTGTAACTTATATCCATATGATCTTCTATGAAAACATGTTAGTGACTCCTGAATGCTGAGTGCCTTGCAGATGTCAAGATATTAGCATGTAAAATTATGTTCCAAGAACAAAAGTGCAGGTCTAAAAGATCTTTTCATATTCACTTAATTTATCTCATTTAGAAAATAAGGCAAAACTTAATTTATCAAAAATGATAGTACTCCAAAACAGCTCCAAAGTTGTGTTTTCTCCACATAACCCTTAGCTTACTTACACTTGTAGTTATTTGTACTAATATTCCATTTCTCTGATATTCAATTCATATGCTACTCCTTTCAGATAACTAAAACTATATTGATAATTTTAATCTTATTTTTCTCGAGGCTGCAAATTGCATTTCTTTTTGTATTAAATTATTGTTACATGCAAGTCCAACATCACCTCTAATTTCTTGCTGTTCTATGCCATTAGTCAACATTCTAGAGAATGGAAAGGCATAAAGGAAATGCAACTCAGGAACTATGTACAAGGCTATGTAGCATTTGAATGACGAGCATACGGAGGAGTCCATTGTGCAGTACGCCAGGGGAAACACACACACACACACACACACACACACACTAAGGAAAGTTAAAACAAACAAAGAAAAACCTGAGTTCTCTCTAGTAATTGTGATATCTGAAAGATACAATAGAAAAAATTTAGGGTCTTTGAACATTTTCTTCCTTTCTTCAATTTGATATAAGCATTGAAACCCATATCTACTTCCTGACTTTTCCAATATTAGTATTTTGCACATCAGAACATAATCATGATAATTAACACTGAAGAATACTTACAGTCAATGAAGGTTTATAAAACATCTTGAGGATAAAATAATTTTGAATAATGAATTTGCTCTATATAGAATTATTAGCTGACATTTTTTCTTTTGGCACTTTGAATGTACTACCCTACTGCAGTCTGGCATCCATGGTTTCTAGTGAGAAACCCATGCTGATTTTATTGAGGATGAAATGTCTATGAAAAGTTGTTCATTCTTTTTTTTATTCCTTTCAACATTGTTTTGGGGCTTGGTGTAGCTCAGTGATAGAGAACTTGCATACCATATGCAAGGTCCTGCCTTCAATTCGCAGTGCCACAAATGAAAAAAAAATTTTTTTCTTTCTGTGATTTGACATTTTTACATTTTCATTAGACTATACCTAGGTATCTGGTTACAAATCCCTTTTAATATATCCAAATTTAACTTCATTGAGCTTCTAGGATGTGTAGATCAATATCATCCCTAAATCCGTGGCCATTTTTTATCCGTGCATTGTTTCACTCTGCTCTTTCCAGAACTCTTACTTTCCAAATGGCATCCCACAGGCTTCTGCGTTTACTTTCATCTTTCTTCATTCTTTTTTCTTTCTTTTTTTTTTTTTTAATTTCCACACCAATTATTTTATTTTATTTATTTATTATTTTTTTAGTTCTAGATGGACATAATGTCTTTATTTTATTGCTTTGTATGTGGTGCTGAGGATCGAACCCAGGGCCTCACGCATGCGAGGCAAGCGCTCTACCGATGAGCTATAATCCCAGCCCCTCATTCTTTTTTCTTTCTGCTTCTTAGATTTGATAATGTCAGTTGATCTCTTGTCACATTTCCTGGTTGTTTCTTCTTCTTGAATTTACTATTCAGCATCTCTAGTGAAATATTTCTTTGAGAAATACTTTTTATTTTTATTTAGTTCCTTTTTATAATTTATATTTCTTTGCCATTCTGTTTGACAATACATCATTCCCACACTTTTTAGTTATTTGCACATGGTTTTATTTAGCTCTTTCCTCATGTTTAAAATAGGAGATTGAAATCTTTGTCTAATTAGTCACTGTCTGGGCTTCATCAAGAACATATTCCATTGATTTATTTTTCTGTGTTGGCCGCTCTATAGGCTTGGTCCCTAGTGTTGTATTTTTGGAGGTTCTGTGGACCTTTAAGAGTTGGGACTTCATGGAGTTGTCCTTAGGTCATTAGCATGTCATTAAAAGGTACTATGGCATCAGTCTCTTCCTCTTTCTGCTTCCTTGGTCAAGATTTGAGCACTAGCTCTGACTTGGACACAAAATACTATCATCCACTGAATTGTTTTCTGTCTCATAATTTTGTCTATAATTAGACTTTTCAAATAGTATTCTGTGAAAACTCTAGAAATCAGATTATTACTCCAGTTTGTTAAATTTTAAGTTTACTGTTCATTTGTATTCCAATATTTTCAAATTAACATTCTAAAGTCTATAGTCTTTCTGATATGTGACTGTTGAAGTTGGTACTTAGTTTATTGGTACAATAATTACTACTTTTATTGTTAAAAATATTTTCACACAAATGGAACAAATAAATTTCCTAATTCTTGCTCAGGAGCTCTCTGTGCATGTTGGATGACATTTTTTTTTCCTCAAGTATACCATATGAAACCCCATTTTAACCTTTATATACCACTTTTGCAGAGTCTCAAGGTTGTCCATAGATGATAGAACTTAGGGCCTTGCCAAGAGTTTTCTAAGCATGATTCTTGCTATTGTTCTTCTGAATTCCCAGAAATATGTTAAATCTTTTCAAAATCCCCTATAAACACCATTCTCTACTTTCTCCTTCAAAGCTTTTTGGTTGATGTATTGTTACCCTTAACTATGATCTATCATCTTAGGCAGCCACAAAGGTAAAATCTTTTTCTGCAATTGTTTTTGGTAAATGTCCCTCTGGGAGAAGCATTTTGCCCTGGATGATTTGAAACAATCTTCTAGGGAACCAACAGGTCATTTACATAATGATTCTTGGTGAATAAGACTTTGAAACTGCTTTGGCTTTATTCTGTCTCTTACAATGGCTGCCAAACCACCCTGGGAATTAAGGCTGTAATTCTTCAAGACTTGATAAGTTACATTGTAAAGGTGAGACATAGGTAACTGAAAAATGCATCAAAATTTATGTTGTTACTAAGATTTAGCTGTTTTTCTTAAAGACATATTTCCTGAGTTACTATAAGCCTTGCTTAATTTCTAGAATTTTGACAAAGTTGATTTGATTTTTTTTAAAAAGTGTTTCACGTTTTCTCATTCTTTTGTAGAATGGTATATTTTGTGTCATAACAAAAACTCTTAGATAGGCTACTTATGGAAGAAAAAACTTCTTTAGCTCACAATTTCAGAGGTTCAAGACCAAGATTGGGTGACCCCAGTGTTTAGGCCCGTAATAAGGATAGCGAATGATAGTGTTGTGTGCCCAAGCCAGAGCTAGTGCTCAGATCTTGATCCAGGAAGCAGAAAGAGGAAGAGACTGGTGGCCATAGTCTCTTTTAATGACATGCTAATGACCTAAGGACAACTCCATGAAGTCCCAACTCTTAAAGGTCCACAGAACCTCCAAAAACACAACACTAGGGACCAAGCCTATACATATTGACAGTTGTGAGACATTCACTCAAACCATAGTGAGTTTTCAGATTTCAGAAATCTCAACTTGACTATTGATGCTGACTATATATGAAATATATCTTTAAATGGCTAAAAAAGCCATCTGATCTCATAGCCATAGTGACTTTAATGTATATACTGACTAAAACAATAAAAGAATTTTCTTAAATATATAACTTGATGTTTTTGAAACTCTAAGTACCCAAAGAAAACCACTTCAGCCCATCTAAATTTATGCCTGTTTTATGGAAATTTTTAGTTCATCAGAAAATTTATACTTATCATTAGAGGTATTTTTGTGAAATCTCTTCCTGTAATATATACTCCAATCTTCCTAATAGTTAGGCTGGGTAAGGCCATTGATTAGGTTGTCAATCAGAGTTTCACTTACGCCTTAAGAAATTCACCCCATTAGGGGCTAAATCAAACTCCACTTTTTAGGAAGGGATTAATTATATTGGAGTTTGATTTAGCCACTGGTTTTAATGCTAGTAAGGCCAACAATTATTCTTACATGACCTTTTCAGACATCAACATCTGTATCTTCACATCTAGTATACAGAAACTGTTCATAATGTCTGAAAGCAGGAAAAGAGCCCTCTACATGGTAACCAAGAGCTAGCCATGAGGAACACATATGCTTAGAATTATATGAATTGACTCAAGAAAAATCAAGAGTTTTGAGAAACTAAATGAAAGCAAAACTGAAGAAATACTCTTATATCATGTAAGTGTTTTGTGTTTTGTTTTCGTGCTTCTATTCATGAGTCTGATGTGACTTAGGCAATATGCTTTACTTTTCTTTCTAATGATAATAACAATACCAAAGAGTATGCATGAGTGCTAACCTTTCTCCAGGCTCTATTGTGTATTTCTATGTGTATTGTATGAAATTCTCAAAACAAAGGCCTTGTTTTGTCAATTCTATTTTAAAGAGGAGCAACTTTAAAGATAAAGAAAGGTTGAATAACTCCCCTATCATTATATGCTAAGTGTTTGTTCAAGTTAGGATTTTAACATGAACAGTATCGTGAGGGAATGTTGGGTTTTCTCAAATGCAAATATTACAAAATATCATTTTATTTAACTTTGCTGAGAGAGAAAAGTTAGTGTAATAGGTTATATCTATTAATTGTGAATATCCATTATTCCATAGGTATATGCAGTATGTTCATACATGGACACAGAATAATTTGGTAGACTTCATACCCCAGTGTTTTTAACCTTCTATGTTGTGACCTTTATTTATTGTAATAAATGTGTGCTGTTTATCTCCATTGCCAAAAAATTAGCTCTATGAGGTCAGGGAACTGCCTTACTTCATAGACTGGATGCTGATTTATTGAAATATGAAATAAGTATAATTTTTTAAAGTGAAAAAATCTTATGGCAATCAATGACAGTCCATTTTAAATAGCACTGTTCTTAGTCTATTTTTAAAATTTCCTTTGTCTTTTGCATATGCTAAATCATCTACCTAGATAATTTTCTACCATTTTCAACTAAAAACTAGAATTTTTATGCTGAAATGACTTTTCCTAAGCAATAGTCTCAGAAATGTTCAATGCTCTTCTCATGAAGCCACAGGATACATGGTTCAAATTATATTTATATTACCTTAAACAATGCATTCTAATTTACCTTTTGACATCTTCTACCCTCAAATTCCTCCTCTCCCTAACCTAGAACATTTTATCTCTCATCTCTGTGTATATTGCATCTAGCATAGCGATAGCTGTATTACCAAACCTTCAGTTAATGAAATAAACAATGTCTATTTCCTATTATCTATATCAAAATCTCTACAAACTTAAGAGTCTTATATTCATGTGGGCTTTTGATAATTTAATACTTTGTTTCTGTAACTGACTCATGGGATGTATTGTCCTAAATACTAAAAGCTTTATACAGAATTACTTGAATTTCTTTACAGACAGCATTTCTAAGAGCAACATGGTATAATAGTGTAGAATCTGTCTAATTTCTATTGGTAGCTGTGCATGAATATAATCACACATGCTAGGGTTAAGGAAACAATAACAATTAAAGGTAATGTTGAATTCCACTGAAGTTATTTTCCAAGCACAATTTAAATGCAGTCCCTCTTCATAAGAGATTCATGATCTGTCTTTCATGAATCTGTCCTTCTAAAACCTACAAACCATAAAAATCAGCAACATCCATAGTTTATCAAAAGCAGTTTAAGAATAGCATAAATAATCATTTTTCCATTTGCAAAATTAGCAGTATATATATAAGGGTGGATTATGACATCTTTTGTGGGATTTTTCCAGGAAAAATTGTCAAATATAATGTATCATGAACCCTTAGGCTATTCATAATCTCTCTCCTTGTCCCATATGTCTTCAAACTCATCATTATTTCAGTTATATTTTATCAGAATTGTGTGTAGTATCCAATTGATGGCAAGATATAAGTAGAGCAAATAATGTTTTGATTTTTTAAAACTATTTCCTAGAGAATGCTTCATGAGACGCTATGGAGAAAACTACCAATATGTAGATTAATGACTTCTTTTGCTCCATATGTAAAAGTGTTTTTAAGTATTTTATACCTTTTGCTGAAACTATGAAGAAAAGCTTTTATATTCTTACATCTAAATTTTTATGTATAAATGCAACCATCAATTCCAATACAAAAAACTTTGTTGTCAAAAGAGGTTTCTTTGATTTAAGAGAATTTTGTCATGATTCTAGAGTGATTACTGACAGTAAAAAACATGACAAATACGAACCAACAAGGATGGAATAAAGGATGCCAGGCCTGTCTGATGGTGGTTGAATGTTCTGGTCCTGATCAATGGCTTGGATCGGTGGAGTAACAACAATGGGGTTCAGTTCTTCCTGGAAAAAAAAAATCAGAAATTAGTTCAGTTGCATTCTAATACTTCATAAAGAATTGACACAGAGATATTTTAGTCTGGACAGATATACAGTATCTAATCCAGTAGTTAATTTCAAATTTCATGATTCGTATTTAGACCCTATACTACTATGTGAAGAGGGAGCAAGGTGCCTACAAATTAAAAATGAAAAGACATAGTGTCGGAGCACTCCCCATACCTTCAACCCCCTCCCTTCCCTCTTTTCCCATTCTATGGTGATGAAACGCATGCCCAGCAGAGGTGCCTCATTGGTTGTAACCTCCGGGCCGTGATTGGTCCGAGGACCCTACATAAGCTTCTGTACTTCCTGGATTACATGGGTTCTGTGTCTTGCTCAGGCAGAGCAGTCTTATATACCCCCAGAGTCTGGGTGGAGTGACTCCGCAGACCGTCACCCCTAACCTTGTCCCGTGAGACCCCACTTTGTCTTCCCTGAAGACCCCAGGGTCCAGGACCCCAGAGCCTCATTCTGTGAAACCCTACTTCCTCTTCCCTAAAGATCCTTTTTCGTCTCTCAGGACCCCAGCTTGCGGAGGAGACCCGCGAGGCATGATCTCTATTTTTGCTCAAGCAAAACAATAACATAGTAATCTATACATAAAATTTCAAGTTGGGAAAGTGGGGGAAGATGATAACAATACATATATAACTTCCTAGAGGACTTATTTTTAAAAATGAAAGCTATAAAATGTTTCTGGTATGAAGTTTTTCTTCCTGCTTTAGAAAAGTTTTGAAAGGTTTATATTCTGTCCTAAACATTTCTTTATGTATTTCATATAAATTATATTAATTTGATATACTTCAAAAAGATGCATTAATGCAATATGTATCAAAGCCACATCATTTGAGTTTCATATTAAAATATACATTATGTAGTTATAAGTACTTAATTTATAATGGCCTGCAAAAAATTATAGTATGTATTTTTAAGTTAGTGTTTCCCAATTTGATGTCCAATGGTATTTTATTGTGCTATCAACACTTGAAAATATTTTCTCTGTTGGAAAAGGACCAGATAAGAAATACGTATAAATTTTGTCACCCATAGGTTTATGTTGCTGTCACTCAATTCCTCCATCATAGCACAAAATCCACAAGTGGGCATAAATATATTTCAATAAAACTTCATTTTAAAAACAGAAATAAATGGAACATAACTTACTAACTCCTATGTGAATTATCTGTATGCTGGAAAAATGAAAAATGAAAGAGCAATAATATATATGTTGAATAAATGAAAAGCTTTTTGTACAGATCAGTTTGGGAATCATGATAGTAAAGTGTTGAAAAGTTGATTTACAGCATCATTGAAGGTCTTCTGAGAGACTTAAGTATGCTAATTTGTGTAATGACTCCCTAAAGAAATGGCATTTATGTGCACAATTTCTAGTAACATTCATTAACATCTTCTTGAACTAATAACTTTAGAACATACTTTGAGAAACACTAAATTTTCGGAACCCTGAGTCCAAAGATGTAAGTGGTAATTCTAAAGGGAAATTAAATTTCTGTCAGTATCTGACAACTTCACATTCTGAGGAAATACTTCAATGTTATTTTATATTATTTTTTTCTGAAATGACAGAACATTGAAATATGTACTTTATCCTAAAGCAATAGTTTGAATTCTCAGTATAAATGCATACTGATGATATGCTTAAAATGTACTGATATTTAACTATTATGTGCAATATTTATTTTGTGAAAATTATTATAATTAAGGATAATTATTGACCAATAATATAGATACTACATAAATCTTAGGGGTTTTAAATTTCACTAACAGGCTCTCTAAATGCTATCCATATTTTTCTGAAAACAATGAACTACTGGTAGGAACAACTTAACTAATATTCTATTTTTTTCTTTTTTTTTTTTTTTTTTTGGTACTGGGAATTGAACTCAGGGGTACTCGACCACTGAGCCACATCCTCAGCCTTATTTTGTGTTTTATGTAGAGACAGGGTCTCACTGAGTTGCTTAGCACCTCGCCATTGCTGAGGCTGGCTTTGAACTCGCGATTCTCCTGTCTCAGCCTCCCTAAGTGCTGGGATTATCTATTTTTTTCTTTAACTGTGAATTCAAAAACATGAAAATATCAAATCAATGTCAAAATAACTGCATAACATTCAAACAATTGTTTCTTTCACACACACAAAACACTCAACTTACTCCCACTTCATTTCCCTCACACTTTTTCTCTTTCTTCATCTTCCTCTTTTTGTGTGTCTTGCACACACACACACACCCACAGAACTTCTCAATGGTGGGTTCACTTCATATGTAACATCTGTATTTATAAACTGACAAAGTCTAAGGCTTGTCAAATTATATATATTTGATCATAAGAGTTAAGGATTAACCAGCTGTTCCTAGTCCTTTGTTAAAGAAATGTGATTGTATCAGCTAAAGTCAATTTATAGTTAAGCTCCTTTATTCCTGGTTCAGCTAATTAAATGACATCCTTTCCAAAAGTGTGGCACTACTCAGATCATGAGAAAGGATTTCAATTCTGTGTATTTTCTGTAGTGTAGTCCTATTCTGCTTCCCATGGTCAGAGAAATATACACAGGAATCCCAAATAGTTTGATTATTTGAAATACCTAAGTTTCCTATTCGTAATTTTAAAAAGTGAAATTTGAGCTTTTCTGTAGTGTTAAGTGTGAAAAATATTGTAATATTGAGGTGTCCCATCTGACTACCTTCACTTTATTTTTGTAGAGCTGCCAAGTTACTAATCCATGAGAAGTTTTAGTTTTGGTAATTAGCCATGTAAAATTAAAATCCTCTTCAAATAATATCTACAGTTGTTGAAATGAGCAATGGAGTTTTAATTGTCTTACTTAAAGTTAAATAAACAATAAGAAAACCAAAAATAACAGCAAAGTCAAGAGGGAAGAAGGGAGAAGTGCTAATTAAATTCCTCATCTACATTGTTTCTTGTTAATAAACGTCATATGGTGAGAAGTGAAGAAAGAAAAAGAAAAATTACATTTCCAGTTATGTTAATAACCATCAGACGTAAAAACTGGAAATAGCAAAATGTGAATATATTAGGATACTGGGTCTGGAAGTGAAATTAGATGTAAGGAAGATATTTTACTTAAAGTCATTAAGTACTGATTATGTCATTAACATGGGCTACACTATTAATTTTATAAATAAATGAATGAATTTAAAGTAATGAAAATAAAGAAATTTTCTAGGTAAATGTTTCTATAAATTTCTGGAAATTTGAGAGAAATGTCATAACTTCTTAAGATCCATAGTTTGCCTTAACCTATAGAAACTAGCAACTTATCCTAAAATAATTTTTTTCCACCGTTACCATTAATGAGTTTGTCAAAAAAAAACGTAGATTTAAAGGTGAAAAAAATGCACTCTCAAACAATATCTAAATATGTCCCAAATAAATGATCATTGAATCTTGAGATTCTTTTAAATTATTAATATATGCATTAAGATATACTGAAAATTGTGTATTAAGATGATACAATTAAATTTAATGTAATTTTCATAAAGATAGATACCATTTAAGTCAGAGAAAGTTATTTATGTATTCATTAGAAGAAACAACACAGATAATGTGCAACATATTTTGAACTTATGTCTTCTGCTAAAATCTTTATGGTAGATGAAATCAGTAATGAGAACTATATTTATAAGCAAGAAAAAACAGTGGAAAACAATTCCTGAGAATAAATGTTTTATGGAGAGAGCAGAGGCCAAGTAACCTACTATACATAACCTGGGACATACTCTTGTACTAATTTACACATTTAGTAAAATTTTTCAGTTACTGGATGATAAAAGAACTAATCAGCATAATAAAAAGCTGTTTTTCTCCAAGTTACTTTGAAGCAGAATTTTTAGAACACTAAACTTAGAATATCAATCTATATCATTGAGTCAAGAATAAAGACAAGTAGATGGTGATATATTGGGTGCTTTATAAATACTTCACTTGCTTCTCTTTTATCTTCTAAATACTGTCCTGTGAAGTAAACAGAATTCTTCTTAACTGCAAATGCAATTCATGCAATCCGAGAATTTGGTCAATAGATGATTTAATACATTTGTATCAAATTATATTCTAATGAATTATCCAATGTGGTAAGAGATCACTACTCTGGAATAGGTTTCAGAGTACCCACTACCAAGAAGACATCCAGCAGTTACTATTACTCCTAGAACAATTTTCAGAGCTCTTGTGAAAAGGCCATCGTTTCAGACATTTGTTTCCTCTGAAGAACAGATTCTTCGCAAATAGATCGTAATTACTCTTGTTTATTCTTCTCCTGTCCTCTTCATTTCTTTTAGCTTCTGATTTTACTGTCTAGATTACAGAGAAAGTATATGTTAAAGAGCTCAAAAATCCACCCAGAGATTGAATGCACTTCAGTATTATTTATAGAGAGGATCCAAATGTTTCTCTATGATGATATAATTGCTAAAATCACTACTTTACCAAACATTTGTTGTCTTCTTGGCAGAAAGTATATTTAGTTTTTTAACCTTCAGACTAGTGCCTCACAGACTAATTTTCATAATCACTAATTTCAAAAATCACTAATTTTTCATACCCAAACCCTGGAAAGGCTCTTCATACTTTGCCTTTGAAGCAAAGCTGCTTTCTTTATAGCCTCATTTGTCTTTAAGAAGTCCTGTCCCTTGGATTCTATTCCAGCTGATAGGTGTATGTTGGAAGTACATAGGAAAGCAGATTTTTATTTCACTGTTTAAACCATTCAGAGTTACATTCCGTGATCTTCTCTTTACATGGATTCAGTCCATGCAAAGAGATTTATAATGTGAAAGTAAGAATAGAAACTATTAGCAATGAAATGATTATCCCCTGTAAAATTAGTGTAATTTAACGATTATGAAGCTCAATATTATCAGCCAGGTGCAATGGCACACGCTTGTAATCCCAGCAGCTCAGAAGACTGAGGCAGAAGGATCGAGAGTTCAAAGGCAGCCTCAGCAATTTAGCAAGGCGCTAAGCAACTGTCAGACCCCCGTCTCTAAATAAAATACATAAATGGGCTGAGGATGTGGCTCAGTGGTTAAGTGCCCCTGTTTTCAATCCCCGGATTGGATACTTGGACCATTTTAAGTTGTACCAAGCAAACAGGAGTATTCCACAGACCTCTGTCATCATATCATATCATTCCTATGGTAAAAGGCCACGTAACTTATTTGATTAATTCTGTTTTGTGCAGGATTATTTTAAATTATTCAAAATAATTTTAGCTGATCTTTATATTAAATATTTAATATAAAGATTATATTAAATATTAAATAATATTTAATATTATATTAAATATTAAATTTAATATTAATATTAAATTTATATTAAATCTATAGTAAATATTTTCCATTTGCTGATGTTAATCAATATCACTGTACAAGTCTATGGGTCCATGTATTTTAAAAATAAGAACCCATATCTGACATAAGACTATTAAAGCCTTTGGTAGTGGTTGAGATACTGATGATAGAAATACTTTACAAATGGTAAAAATATCTTTCATCTTGACATTCAAAGTCTCTTTAGTAAAATATACCTAAAGAGTATACTGAACTTGCCAAAGTATGTTAAACTCAATGAAGAAATGACAACAATCCAATCTCCAAGACATTACACAAATCCCCAAGGAAGAATACATTTGGGTCCAACCCTGGAAAGGTAAGCTAAACTTCTATAACAACATAGTTCTCTGACATAATAATCATACTTGGATATTATCTCCAAATATTAGAATTTTTAATATTATGTGTTTAAAATATCCAACCTATTTTTGTTATATTAGATATATTATTTTATTATTTAGATGTTTGCTCTGTATTTTAATCAAGTATGTGAAAAGAGGAAATATACAAAATATTAAAATTGCCAGGCTGTAAGTTTTCCAATACTGACAGAAAATAATTTAAAGTTTTAGCAAATTTTACAGTTTAATATCAAAAATAAGTAAACTGTGGTATATATACACAATGGATATTACTCAGCATTAGAAGAGAATAAAATTATGGCATTTGAAGGTATGGCATATGGATGGAGTGGGAGAACATTGCTAAGTGAAGTAAGCCAATCCCAAAAACCAAAGGCCAAACTTCTCTCTGATAAGTGTATGCTGATCCATAATGGATGGGGATTGTGGGGAGAATGGTGGGACTTTTATTGGGCAAAGGGGAGGGAGAGAGGAGGAGGGGGTTTGGAGGCAGGAAAGATGGTGGAATGAGATGAACATCATTATCCTAGGTATGTTTGACTGCACATGTGGTGCAACTCTACATCATGCACAACCAGAGAAATGAAAACTTGTGCTCCATTTATGTACAATGAATTGAAATGTATTCTGCTATCATATATAACTAGTTAGAACAAATAAAAATATTTTAAAAAGATGATAGATCAAGAGGGATTGGAGTTCTCTATGGGAAGTAGTTAGTGATGAGGACAGAGTAAAGGAGTGAAGAGGTGGAAAATGGGAAGGTCGGAGAGAGGAATTTATAGGGATTTGATCATCCTTCACTAAGAATTCTTAAACAGTGAATCTTAAAGTAATATCAGTATTTTATTAGAGTTGCTTTCTCTTCTCATTTCTACTTCTGTAGAAAAATATGTTAGCCTAATTTCTCCTCATTAAAATGTTTTATATTTTGAATGGACAAAATCAAGACATGGCTATTTTTTCTAAGTCTGATAATAAAAATGAAAAAATTATAACAAACCAAATGATTGAAAATAGTATTATTAAATTGATTTTGTTAATTTTATAAGGTTTTTGTATTTATGTAGACATTTCTTTTTTTTCAATATCCATTCAAACTTAATATTTTATATTTTATATCTATTACAGATTCCCCTTAACAAAAGACTTAAAGGGCATGTAAGAAATGTCAGTGGGTAGTATTATTCTCATCTATGATTATATTACAAATGTACTGTTTTCTTAGAAACTTTTGAAAGTATTCACTCAGATTCTTACTTGTTTCCATGTATTTACAAACAACACAGAAAATAACAAATCAAATACAGTCTTTCTCATTCAAATACATAAAAATAGACTTAAATTTACTTGAGAGACCAATCATTTCTGCTTTTTTGTTTTTTGTTGTTTTTTTTTTTGCTTAGTTTTGCCTTTTTAAGTAGCAGAAATATGAGATTGGTTAAAAAAGTTATCAGAAATTTCAAAATGTCCTCCAAACTGTGACTATTTCAAAAAGGGTAACTAATTAGGGTGAGTGGTATGGGCCAGTCTGAGTACTTTGAACTTTTTATATTATGAGAGATACACAAGTGGAACTTTCACATATAACTTTGAAGTTTATATGCTACATTAAAATGATGTCTGGCTCATATTAAAGTCTTCTAAACAGTTTTGCTTTTTACCATCCCCATAAGAGGATGGCAAAAAGCACAGGTAGAATACTCATATAGCTATGATTCATGAAAACACCATTAGCTCCTGTCTAATCATTTGAATTTTCCATATTAAAGATAAAACTCAGTAAGTTAATGAAACTACCTTTATTTTATTTCTATGAGCTAACTTCATGACCCTTCAATATTATACTCCTTTTTATTCCGTTGTGCATTCAAATTTTCAGATATGTTAAGCTTTTTATATTGTGATTAAATATATTTTCAAACATGTATTTGAATATCCTTTCAACTGAATATTTGAACACTTTTTTGCTGCTACTCTCCACATTTTCTAAATGCTTATTTGAATCTGTTTCTTAAATTAGAGTACTCTAGGGTACATTTCTCCTTTATGGATCTCCAAATGAATCCCAGAAGGGTACAGAAATCCCTGGCTAGGGTTAACCTCCTTGTTAGTTCCTAGGATAAATAATAAAAACCTACAAGAAAACTTCAAGCCTATGGACTTGTTTTACACTCTCTAAGCAGCGCAGACTCAAAGCAGTAGTGCAATCAGACACTGAATACAGCAAGAGAAATTAGTTTAAAAAATCTACATATTTAAGGGCTTGCATTTATTTGACACACATTGTAAAGAGTATATAGAGCATAGAAATATTCCTTATAACCCTTTCTCGCGTTCTTAACTATTTCTTCTAACAGCTTACCCTGCTCTATTCCTCACAGTACTTCAAATCTAACAAATATTCCTGTTCTTTGCCTCCTGTTCATTACTACATTGCTTACAGGAAATCTTCGTGTCAGGATACTGCTAGTCAGAAGTAAATAAGAAATGGAGTGAGAAGAATGGCTTTATTATGAACATGAAAAGGCAATTGTGGGAGAACTTTGTTTACAATTTCAGTCTCGTCACATTTGTATGAGTATTTCAATTGCAGGAATGATATGATGCCCACTGTGTACACCCATGGGTCATCATGATGACTTCAGTTCATCATTAAATCACAATTAAAATTCAGAACTTCTCCCTTAGTCTCTCTAGTTCAGGTATTTTTACTTGCTAGTTATATATGGACACAATATAACATAATAAATATTATAACATACCATGTCTAATATATAATGTACATTATATATTATATGATATATTATGGTACATTGTAATATAATGATATTTATACTATATAGCATAATACATATATTCTATATGTATAACAAATTAATAAAAAGAAGTCTTTTTATTGATTTGATTTTGGAGAAAACAACTTCTTAGAATTATCAGATGCAGTATGACTTGGTGGGAGAAAAGCATATATTTATATCAGTGAAGCCGAGTAATGTGTATACTATTTTCCCAAATGATTTTATCAGTTTGTTCCCACTGAGTAGATACGTGATAAACAGGAATGTACAAGTCAATGGGAGAAATACTGAATTTTTTACATAAAGACTAATTAAATATTGGTTAACAACTTTTATGATAAAATTATATTAGATATTGGCTCTGTACTTTTTGTGAACTAAATTTTTGTGGATCAAAAGTAAATGTAAGTCCGGGTGCGGTGGCGCAAGCCTATAATCCTAGCACTTTGGGAGGCTGAGACAGAAGAATTGCAAGTTCAAAGCCAGCCTCAGCAATAGCGAGGCGCTAAGCAACTCAGTGAGACCTTGCCTCTACGTTAAAAAAAAAAAACAAAAAACAAAAAAAAAAACCACAAAATAGGGTTGGGGATGTGGCTCAATGGTTGAGTGCCCCTGAGTTCAATATCCAGTATCCCCCCCCTCCAAAAGTAAATGTAAGAGCCGGTCGTAGAGGCTCACATCTGTAATCCCAGCTCTTTGGGAGATCGAGACAGGAGAATCGCGAGTTCAAAGCCAACCTCAGCAAGGGTGAGGCTCAAAACAACTCAGTGAGACCCTGTCTCTACATAAAACACAAAATAGGGCTGGGGATGTGGCTCAGTGGTCGAGTATCCCTGAGTTCAGGCCCCAGTACCAAAAATAAAAATAAAAAAATAAATGTATGTAAGAGAAAAACACAAATGGATTAGACAATATCATAAATGAAAATGAGGAAATGGTTTATTCAAAAACAAGTATTTTCATTTCAAATAAATCATCAATGTTAAAAACAAATCTAGGAGAACAGTTAAAGCCCTGGGAAAAAAAATGGGCTGAAAAACTTAACAGAAAGGAACTAGGTTAAATTCTGTGGAAAAAATATAATATCTGTTAAGAGGTTTGAAAGTACTTGTAGCTTAGACTTATTGATTGTACTCTGAGCTGTGTATCTTACATAAATAGAGACATGTGCTCAGACATATTCACAAGCATATCCATTGTATAATTTATAATTTGCTTTATAAACAAACTTTTTTATTAAGGTACAATACATGTGTGATACCTTAATAAATTATTAGTTTCCAGGCTGTTTTCACATTTATATTTCATTCACATAATCAGTACTGAGATTAAGAATAGAATACTGCCAGTGTCTTAGTAGCCCATTTTTAAATATTCTCTACCAATCTCTACTCCCTTCCTTCCATCCTAGAGATGACCTGACTTCTCATATCATGGATGTCATACTTGTTTTGAGTTTTATACGGATTGAAGTATAGAGTATACTTCAATTCATATAGAAGATATATAAATTGAACATAATTTGGGCATTTTTAATTCTAATGGGCCTTTTTAATTTTTATTTCTCATAAGATGTGCTTGCATCTGAGATTCATGCACATTGTCAAGTAGAGTTCACTTGTTTTAATGACAGTAGTCTATTTAATTAATATCTCAAACTTATTTTTTAAAACAAATGATGGATTTTGGATTATTTCTACTATACAGTGTTATGAATAATGCTATTACAAACATTTGCGACTGTCTTCTTACACATATTTGTGTGCTTCTGTTAAACATAAGAATAAAGTTGGAGAGTGTGCACGTGTTCTGATAGGCTGGAATGCTGCCAGTTTTCTAAAGTGGTTTCATAGGTTAAAATATTAATATAGGGTTGGAGAATTTGAATTACTTCAAACTTTTGCCATGGTTTATAATTTTATTCTATTAAAATGTTAGCAATTCTGGTAGGTGTGAATTTTTATCTCAGTGGTTTAAATTTATATGTTCTTGATGACAAAAGAAGTTGAACAACTATTTTACGACATTGAATGTTTGTGAAGTGTTGCTTCATGTGTTTTGCCTACTTTTCATTGAAATGTGTATCTTTTTCTCCGTGTTCCATAAGAGCTGTCAATGTGATGGAATGTAAGGCTTTTGTCAACTTAATATTTTATCACATTCTTTATGGCTTATGTTTAACCCCTATTAGTATTGCCTTGTGGAAGAAAAATTCCTAATTTCTCTGATTTTAACATAGTCCTATCCTGCCTTTTCCCTTTTCATTTATACTTGGCTGTTTCCTCTACCTATATGTGTATTTTGACCACCTGAGGTTTAGCTTATAAATTTTCTAAACTATTTTTTTGATAAAATAATTTGCTCATTTCAGAATTTATCCCATATTCTTATTACTCCTCTCTTAGTTGTTTTGAATATAACTTTCTTGAGGCTAGAGTTAAGTCCTATTTTCTTTTGTATCTAAAGCATTGGATAACACATGTAGCATACAGGCACTCAAAAATTGGGAATAAAGGGCTTACCAGTTTTTATTTAGAGTATTCTTCAGGCTTATGGACCCTAGCCTGGCTCACTGAGCTTCTGGAGGACATCCAAATACAAATATTGATGGCTTTTGAGACTGTTTTTGTAATGCTGAGATATTTAAGCTATCAAGTTGTTGCACTTAACTAGAGGCAAAAGTAATGAGCCAGGAATGTGGATCAAAAGAGATAAGGATTTACAGGCTTGCCTGAGAAGAACTCCTCAGATTAAGAAATAGTCTTACAAACACACCCATCACTGCTACTAAATTTTAAGCCAAGCTTCAGATATAAAACCTGCAAAATAAATTATTTTGTGATTATATGTAAATATAAGATAATATGCTAGTAAATTAAGTATTTACTTAAAGTGTATATTTCCTTCTATTAAAAGAAAGCTTCAGTCAAATTTTCCATAGACTCATTTTAGAATCAATCTATTCCCCATATTTTTATTATAAAATGTTAGTGACATTTCTCAATAACTGATATCCAGATAAACTACATAAATGTATTAAGAACATGTTGTGCACAAAAATCTCTATAA
This sequence comes from Geosciurus inauris, assembly GCA_004024805.1. NCBI lineage: Eukaryota > Metazoa > Chordata > Mammalia > Rodentia > Sciuridae > Geosciurus > Geosciurus inauris. Next base: position 142,632 of record PVHX01003394.1, read on the forward strand.
ATTGTTCAAGCAGTACAAAATAAATTAGATATGAGTTTCATATGAAGGAGCTAATGGTAAGAAGTATAGCCTCTTAAAGTTACCTACCAGAAGTCAAATTACCAAATGTTTTGTAATTATATTTATCAATAAACATTCATAGGAAACTGATAGAAAATTTACATGTTTAAGTATTCTGGGTGAAATTATGCAAAATCCAAATATCAGAGCACGAACAGATTGAATAAAAAATTTTATCCAGGAGTTAAAGGCAAGATTGATACAAATATAAAGTTGTGTGTTTGTTTCTGATAAGAGCTGGACAAGTGAGTAAATAAGATAGGCAGATAAATCAATAGATTGATCAATGGTCCTATAAGGATATTCTGACAGGAGTTATTAAAATGCCTTAAAATAGTGCAGTTTTTCATATACTTGCCAGTGGAAAACTTCTATAAGCAAATAGCAAAAATGTTTATTTTCTTTCTTATTAAAGAAAGCATTATCTAGATCATCTTGTAAGAACAGAGAAGTAAATAGGGATGCTCACACACACATACACACATGTTGTCCTATAGCCCAGCAATAACAATTTCTAATATTATGAGATTTTTTTCTTTTCTTTTTTTCTTGGAAGTTGGGAGGAGTACCAGAAATTGTGCTCAGTTGCACTTTACCAGTGAGCCACATCCCCAGCTCTTTTTATTTTTTTAAATTTTGAGATGGGTTTTGCTAAGTTGCTTAGGACTTTGCTAAATTTCTGAAGCTGTCCTTGAACTTGTGATTCTCAGTGTCTCAGCCTCACAAGTCACTGGGATTACAGACATGTGCCACCACGCCAACTACAAAATATTTTCTCAGTGTTTTTCATCTGTGTTTGTCTGCCTATTTACCAACATATTTTATTGCATTACACTGTGGTTGATTATTTTTGTCTTATATTGTATCGTCATGGTTCCAAGCAAATAAATATGCTTTAAAACCACAATTTTCAATTCAGCAAAGTTGCAGGATATAAAATAAATATCCATAAATCAAATGCATTTCTATACATCAGTAATGAGTCCTCTGAAAAAGAATTCAGAAAAACCACTCCATTTGCAATAGCCTCCAAAAAAATAAAATACCTGGGAATCACTCTAACAAGAGAAGTGAAAGACCTCTACAATAAAAATTACAAGACCCTAAAGAAAGAAATCGAAGAAGATCTCAGAAGATGGAAGGACCTCCCATGCTCCTGGATAGGCAGAATCAATATAATTAAAATGGCCATACTACCCAAAGCGTTATACAGATTCAATGCAATCCCAGTTAAAATCCCAGAGTCCTTTTTTATAGAAATAGAAAAGGCAATCTTGAAATTCATATGGAAAAATGAGACCGAGAATAGCCAAAGCGATCCTGAGCAAGAAGAGTGAAGCAGGAGGCATTACAATACCAGACCTTAAACTTTACTACAAAGCAATAGTAACAAAAACAGCATGGTACTGGCACCAAAATAGGCAGATAGACCAATGGTATAGAATAGAAGACACAGAGAGTAATGCACATAAATACAACTATTTCATACTAGACAAAGGAGCCAAAAACATTCATTGGAGCAAAGATAGCCTTTTCAAAAAATGGTGCTGGGAAAACTGGAAATGCATTTGCAGCAAAATGAAACTTAACCCCTATCTCTCACCATGCACAAAACTCAACTCAAAGTGGATCAAAGACTTAGGAATTAGACCAGAGACCCTGCGTCTAATTGAGGAGAAAGTAGGCCCAAATCTCCATCACGTTGGATTAGGCCCCGAATTCCTTAACAAGACTCCTA
>PVHX01003395.1:0-40418 GCA_004024805.1 Geosciurus inauris
TAGCTGACCCTGGTCTCCTTTTGGCTGGACAACTGTGGAAGTTCCTGAGGGTGGATCGGGGCCCTCTGCAGTTCCTGCCGGTCCCCAGGAACTCTGGAGCAGAACTGGGGTGGGCCCAGGCTGCCATTGGGCGGGGCTGCCTCTCGCTAGGGTGTCTGGGGGGACTCTTACCCTGAGTTTGGGATCCTCAGTGGCTCGAGGTGGCAGTTCCTGGTTTCCCTCTTGCTGGACACCCGTGGAGGTTTCTGCAGGCGGATCTGGGCCCTCTGCGGCTCCTGCCGGTGCACTGGAGCTCTGGAGCGGAAGGGCAGCAGGCTGTCTCCGCTGGTGTCTCTGGAGCAACTCTTACCCTGAATTTGGGCACCCAAGTGGCTAGCGGCTGGGGCCATGTGTCCATGGGAGCAACTGCTAGGAGCCCTGCCTGGTTGGGTGCGCGTTGGAGCCAGGTACCCCTGTAGAAGCAGGCCCTGCCCGGGGCGAGCCCTGGGCTGAGCCGCTGCGGCTGAGCTCCGCCGCCGCTTGCTGCTGAAGTCACTCTGCTTGTGGCTATGGCTGCTGGCTCTCTATCTCTTTCTTAAAGTAATCTTTTGCTATGTGTATTTGCTCCCTTATCTCTTTGTTGGCGTGATCAATGGTTGCCTTTATTTTCTCTCTTATTTCTTTGTTGGAGTGATCAATTTTTGCCTGTATTTGCTCACTTAAGTCATTCTTTAATTTGCAGATCATTTTAATTATCAACATTCTGAATTCTTTCTCTGACATTTCATCAACTGTGCTGTCAATGGATTCTATTATTGTAACATCTTGGTTTATTTGGGACACTTTATTCCCTTGTTTTTTCATTTAGATTATGTATCTTCCTTTCTTGCAATGCCAGTCTGAGTTATTGCAGTTTCATCCTATAATGTTTTAGTGACACTACAGATTACCTGTATCTCATCTTGGAGTTCAATTCCAGTCCCCAGCAGGTGTCCCCAGATGGACACTACCACCACTAAAGATGGTGGAGGTGGTAGTGGAGTGGCTGGTGGGAGTGGCCCAAGATGGGTGCAAACACTTTCAGAGATGGGGCTAAAAGGGTGGGACTTACAATTACTTTGGGCTTATTGATCGGAGATGCAGCACTTTGGCTGGCCACTGACTCCAGGCCCTGTCTGTTACAGGGAATACATGGGAAGAACTATGGGGATGGCTGCAGTGTATAAGAAGGATATAGGAAGGGAGCAACAGCATGGACCAACTCTATGTGCAAGGGCGGACCTAGGACTGGGCTCTCACACAGACCTGTGAACGCAGTCCTAGGCCTGATCTTGGCCTAGACTCTCTCAGGGATTACAGGTGGTGGTTCTAGCCTTAGGCCTGGGTTCCTGCAGGTCTGTAGGGCCTCTGGCACTTAACTGGGTTAAGGTTAGGGTTCTGGCCCTGGGCCTTAGCCACAGGAGTCCCTGGAGGCAGTCCTTCACCTGGGTCTGGGTTCCCCTGTGATTGGGGGCTAGCATTCTCAGCTCTGCCCTTGGCTGGGCTCCCACAGTGGTTCCTGAAGTTGGTCCTAGGCCTTGGCCTATGCTCCCCTTGGCCAGTAGGGATTCTGGTGCAGAACGGGGGAGGTTCCTGGAGTAATTTAGATTATGTGACCAGCCAGGAGCAGTGCCATTTGCCTATAATTGCAGTGGCTCTGGAGGCTGAAGCAGAAGGATCACAAGTTCAAAGCTAGCTCAGCAATATAGTGAAGACCTAAGCAACTTAGAGAGACTCTGACTCAAAATAAATTAAAAATAAAATGCCCTAAGAATAAGGCTCAGTGGTTGAAAGTCCCTAGGTTCAATAATTCCTGGTACCAAAAAAAAAAAAAAGAATATGTGATAATAAGACATTGTAAGTTAAGTGAAAAATCAAGAAGCAATTAGATAAAATAGATACATAATATAACTTCAGTCTTATAAAGCGTATTTTCTCTATTTGTATATATTTATAAATGTACATTTAAGTTTACATATTTCAACAAGAAAATTGCATATGAAAATTTATTTTAATGTGAATAGTGTTTATTTGTTTATTTATTTAGGTTTTGGTACTGGGGATTTAACCTAGGGGTATTAAACCACTGAACTACATTTCCAGCCATTTCATTTTTTATTTTGAGTCAGGGTCTCACTAAGTTGCTTAGGGCTTCACTAAATTGTTGAGGCTGTCTTTGAATTTGAATCCTCCTGCTTCAGCTTCCTCAGCTGGTGGGATTACAAGTATGCACCACCATGCCTGGCAATAGTATTTATTTTTGAATGGCAATATTATAAATAATGGTGTTCTATTATTTCTCATTAGAAATTTAAAAAAATTCCAAATTCTCTATAATGAGTATGCATTGCATTTAAAACACACACTAATAAAAGATTTTTACTTTTAATTCCAAAATTCATAGTATATGATAAGTAGAACTTAGTTTTTTGATTAATTATATTTAATAAATCAATATATATTATCCAATTTTCACTCCACTTAGCAAATTCAGTTTTTTTCCCAATGCTGATAGAATCTTTAAGCAAAGAAACATAATGACATATGTGACTTCTAAGTTTGTCTTGTGAAAATCCATTTTAGAATTTCAGCAATGCATTACATGGTGATGCAAGTTAATTTATAGCACACCTTTGGAACTTAATTATACAATCATTTCGTAGGTAACATTTACACAATTCCATGAAGTCCACTGAGCAATTTTGAAAAATGACTTTGTAAATGCCTCCTTAGTAACCAATTGCAAGATGTAGAGTGGTAAGGCAAAATTTATTTTAAGAAAATAGAAAAAAGCTGAAAATTTATAAGAAATGCTGAATAAAACTTATAATTCTACCCATTACTCATAATGATTTCACAAAAACCAGAACAAGAATAAACAGAACTTATTAAAAGATGCATTAAACAAAGCACTAAGTGATCTAGGCTTGCAAACTACTGTATCTAGAATTCTGTTCCCCTGTAGACATATAAAATACTAAGAAATGTTGATACAAACTTAAGAAGCAAAATATTCCACCTGGAACAATTTTCTCAAAAGTTATTTAGACTTTGTTGCTTGGCTTAAAAGCAGTTCACATTATGCTAATAGGTCCAAGTAAGCATTTTAGGTTATAGGGCATATTATACACATGTTGGAGCAGAGGCTGAAATATTTTCAAGCAATTAGTTTTCCTGATTTCCTATTTCTGTTTTATTGATGACCTGAGTAAGTCCTAGTAGCATACTTTTATAAAAGTACAACTGCACTTAGAGTTTGTACCAAATATTCTGAATTTCTTTATATACTGTTCTTTTTGATTATGTGTTTCTTATTTGAAATGAAGTTTCCCTGTGGAAAGAACTCTGTGTTCCATTTTTTTTAATATAATTTTCCCAAGGACTCAAAACTGTCCTGAGCAATAATCAAAGAATATGTGATCTAATTTTGCAGTGTTAGTTTCTTATCTAAAAACCTCTATTTGATTAGATGCACAGAATGTTCCCCCAGTAACTAGGCAGATAAGGAATACGTTGTCATATCATCATATGTTCCTTCTACAAGTTCCTTCATTCATCCTTTCACTTATTCAGCAAACTAATTCCCAAACTGGTTTTCTTCTCTAAAGCCTAAAGCCTTAAGGCACTTTTTTCTAAAGAGTTCCAGAAAGCAAATCGTTTTAGGCATCGTGGTCCATATGGTCTTTGCAATAGTTACTCAACTCTGCCATTGTAGCCAAAAAGCAGCCAAGACGATACATAAACAAATGAGTGTGGCGGGGTTCCAATAAAACTTTATGAAACCAAGCCACAGGCTGGGTTTGGCCGTGGTCATAATTTTCAGATTTCTGACAACTGTCCATCTACTTCCTCACTTAGAAATTTTCCATGTATACATTCAAGTTGCCACGAGACAAATTCTTCTAGAAATGATACTTATCCACTGATAATACATTTCCAGTAGTATTAATGACATTCTCAACTTGGTAAAAGAAATGTTTTGATTTCTAACATTCTTAAATATTTGCTAGTCCAGTAAACTTGCTAGTTCCTTAGGTTCAGATACTTGAATCTTTTCAGCACATTAGATTTATATACAACATGCTATTGTTACTAAATTGTCTCATATTTATTTTTTTAGGAGCCATTTCTTTCAAACTTTGAAATGCCATTGTTTCCCTGACCATTTAGCCGGTGACTATTTTTGCAGTGATGTTTATCTACATAATTCATTTATTTGTCTGATTAATTGATCATTCTGTATTTTATAGCTTATCTTTTAAGCTCAATTTTAATTTTAATCCTCTTATTTTATCATCCTGTGTCTCTAATTCAATTATAATTTTTAATGAAAAGCAATAAACTTATAATTTTTCCGCATTTCCTCTAACACAGTGATTAATAATTTGTAGATGTTCATCACTGTTCAATTTGATGGCTGTTACTATGAAGAACTCCTCCCAATAGCATACCTCAGAATTTCCCAAGATGATATGGTAGGTTGCAATTGAAAATTGATAAAAAGTTTTTCTTCCTCTGAGAAAATAAAATTTCTGTGGAGCAAACACATAATTTTGGATAAAATGAACAATAGTAGCACTTTTATTTAATTCTGATTGTCACAAAATATTAGGTACTGTACATATAAAATCGTTTATCAGTAGCCATCAAAATTATAAATATTTACAGAAAACTAATAGTATTTGACCTTGTTACCAAGCATTCAACAAAACAATCTTTTGAAGCTTGTAAAATATGAATAAAAGCAACACATTACATGATATATAGACAAAATATGCTTATGCTTGTTTTTCATTGGATAACATAAATTTTTTTTCCTTAAAAGAGAAATGAAGGCAGTTTCTATGTGATGGCTACTTATTTAATGCGTAGTCTGAATGTAGAAGGAATAAAGTTTTGTTGTAAAATTCCAGTTATTAAAGTAATGGATAACATGATAAAAATAAAGAACATTTTATCTTATTTTATTAGAGCTTTATAGTTATTTGTAGTCATTGAGTTCATCCTAACAAACTCATGTATGCATGGAAATCAATTTTAGTTCATGATGCCCTGTTTTTCCTTCCCACCCTCCCTTCCTCACTCCTTCTTCCTCTACTCTACTAGACTTCCTTTTGCTGATCTATTAATTTGTATTTGATTGGTTCTTTCTGTTATCCTATCCTTCCCTCCCCACTTGCTTTATTTTACTCTAGTTTTTGCATATGTGAAAACACTGGGCCTTTGAGTTTGGCTATTCACTTAACATGATATTGTCCATTTCCATCTATTTACTATCAAATGCTATAATTTCATTCTTTTTTTATGGCTGAGTACAACTTCATTTTGTGTGTGTGTGTGTGTGTGGTATATATGACATATATATGTATGTATATACATGCATATATATATATCTATCTCACAATTTCTTAATACATTCATCTACTGACAGACATCTGGGTTGATTCCATAATGTAGTTATTGTGAATTGTGTTGCTATAAACATTGAAGTGACAATATCACTAGAGTATGCTAATTTTATGTCTTTTGGGAAAATACCAAGGAGTGGGATAGCTGAGTCATGTGGTAGTTCCATTCCTAGTTTTTTGAAGAATCAAAAAACTTTCCAGAGAGGTTGTACTAGTTTGTACTCAACCAACAATGTACAAGTGTACCTTTTTCCCCACAACCTCACAGCATTTATTAATATTTGTATTTTTGATCAATGCCATTCTGAATGGAATGAGGTGAAATTTTAGTGTAGTTTTGATTTGCATTTCCCTGATTGTTAGAAATGTTGAAAATTTAAAAAATGTATTTGTTGACCATTTGTATTTCTTCTTTTGCCCATTTATTGATTGTCCAAGAGGTGGCTGGCCAAGATTTTCTCCCATTATGAAGACTCTTTCTTTGTATTCTTAATTATTTCCTTTGCTGAGCAGAAGTCTTTTAGTTTGATGACATGCCATGTATGGATTCTAAGTTTTATTTCATGAGCTTTGGAGATCTTATTAAGGAAGTCAATGCCAGCATCTATGTGATGGAGTGGATTTTTAAAAAAAATTTATGTTCTTTTTAGTTATACATGAACTAAGAATTTGATATATCATATATACATGGAGTATAACTTCCCATTTTTGTGGTTGTACATGATGTAAAATTATACTGGTTGTATATTCATATATGAACATATGAAAGTTATGTCCAGTTTATTCTACTATCTTTCCCATTCTCATTCCCCCTCCCCTTCACACCACCCTGTCCAATTCAGTGAATCTCACCTTCTTCCCTTCCCCTGCCCCTCCTATTTTAAGTCAGCATTCACATATCAGAGAGAATATTTGGCCTTTGGTTTTGGGGGATTGGCTTATTTTATTTAGTGTGGTGGTGTGTTGAACCCATGTTTCTAAGCCTAATTCATAAGTCTTTGATCTATTTCAATGTGTGGTTTGTGCAAGGTGAGAGATAGGGGTCTGATTTCTACAGATAGCTATTCAATTTTCCCAGCACCATTTGTTAAAAAGGCTGTCTTCAAGATATATTTTTTACAACTTTGCCAAGTATCAGATGGCTATAGCTATGTGGATTTGTGTCTGTGTTTCTATTCTATTCCATTGGCTTTCATGTCTATTTAAATGCCAATATCATGCTCTCTTTGTTTCTAAAACTCTGTGTTATAACTTCAGATCAGATATTTTGATGCTTCCTCTTTTACTTGTATTGCTTTGTATTTCTTTGGCTATTCTGGGTCTCTTATTCTTTCAAATTAATTTAACAATTGTTTTTTTCTAATTCTGTGAAGAATATCATTGGTAATTTGATGGGGATTGCACTGAATCTGTATATTACTTTTGGTACTATGGCCATTTTAACAATATTATTTCTCTATATCCAAGAACATGGGATGTCTGTCCATTTTCTAAGGTTTCAATTTCTTTCTTCAGTGTTTTAAAATTCTCATTATAGAAATTTTTCACCTCCTTGGCTAGATTAATTCCCAAATATTTAAAAGTTTCTATAGGTAATTGTGAATGAGATGGTTTTCCTGATTTTTTTCTTGACTGAATAGAATATGGGAAAGGTATTGATTTATGGGTGTTGATCTTGTTTTGCTAAACTCATTTATAAGCTCTAGAAGTTTTCTGGTGGAGTTTTTTGGGTCTTGTAGATACAGAATCATATTGTTGGTAAACAGAGATAGTTTGACTTCTTTTCCTATTTGTATATTTTTGACTTTAAATCAATAAAAGGATGCTTTATAGTTTACAAAATACACATGGAATTAAATTTCATGACAATAACCAAAATGTCAGTGGAGAAGGGCAAGGGAAATGTATGAGTGATAGCTTTTACTTGACTATAAGAAGTCAGAGTGATGGTTGCAATCCCTAAAATTGCCACAAAAGAATGTTAAAAGAACAGGTAACTCATGAGTTAATAGAAAGTCATAAAACAGTGTTTAATAAGTAGATAAAGAAGAAAAAGGAAACAGAACTCAGATTAGACAAATAGAAAAATAAATCATATACAATAATAGAAACTAAAATATATCAATAAGTGTATGAATATAAAGTTAATAAAATTTCCAATTAAATGTCTTTAATTTTCAGAATGGATTAAAAACAACATCTGATTCTTACAAAAGACTCACTAACAAGACAAGGAAAAAGGATGGAAAAAGACAGACAGTGTAAACACTAAGAGAAAGTTGATCTAGCTGTGTTAAAACCTGGCACATTTTTGGCTTTTAGAAAGACACATCACTAAATTTAAAGAGTAAAATTTCACCATGAATTAAGTGCAAATGCATTAAGGAGAAATTTTATACTTACCTGTACCAAATAAATGAATAATATCACTCATTTGAGAATTTGTAAATTAGAAAGAATGGAAGAAATATAGGCTGCTTTTAATTCTCCTAATGAGACGGAAAACTAAGACTCACCCACATTTTACAGATAAGAAGTGTAATTCTAAGAGTAATTACCTTGTCCAAAATTACTAATTTGGCCAGAGTAACAAATGATAGCAGAATTAAAATCTAAATTTCGTTGTTGCCACGTTTTTAAGTTAAATCTTACAAATGAGAGAAACAGGACCACAGCCAGAGAAGACTGCCAGGTTTAACGCAGGTTTTGTTTGCTTGTTTTATTTATTGATTGATTTTTAAGACAGGGAAGTAACTTGTGGAGGAGCCAGTGCACAGAAAGATATGAAAAGTTCTGTCTAGACAGAAAGGAAAGAAATAGTTGTGGGAACAGAGTTCTATGGAATTAGAGAAGAATAAGTTCTTAATACACAAATTTAAACTCTTTCTTTGCTCCTTTAAATAATAGCTCCAAATTAAACTACTTATAGAAGTCAGACTAACAATGTAGATGTCTGAAGCATGATGGGTATATGAGTTTCCAAGTAGTGATATAACAAATTAGTGCAATTTGGGTGGCTTAAAACAAGAGAAATTTATTCACCCAGTGTTCTGGAGGTTGTGTCTGGAACCAAGGTGTCATGCTCTCTCTGATGGCTCTAAGTTAGGCTTACTCTTGCTGGTTCCTAGCTTCTGGTGGTTGACAGCAACCCCTGCTGTTCTTTGGCTCACAGCTCCATCTCTGCCTCTGAGGTCATGTGGCCTTCTTTTCTGTGGCTATCTGTGTCTTCCATCTTTCCTGATGAGAACGTTTGTCATTAAACTTAAGGCCTGCCCTGATTCAGAGTGACCTCCTCTGACAACTCTTTTGTACTTTCATTGCCTAATCATTCACATCTGTAATTACTGTATTTCCAAGAAGTTCACATTTCAAAGTACTGACAGTTAGGACTTGAACATAGTCTTTTTAGTGGAATTTTCTATTTTCATTGACTAAGAAGAGACTTTCTAATACCAGCAGTCTGGCAGTGGCAGGGGTTATTAGTCACACGATTACTCAAATGTTTCAATCTGCAACTCCAAGTTTGGCCAATTGTACACTGAACTTTTAAAAAAAATTATTGGTGCATTATAATTATACATAATAGTGGGATTCATTATGCCATATCCCCCCAGGCATATGACATAATTTGCTTGATCTCCTCCCCAGTACCTTCCTTTTCCTTCTCCCTCCCTCCCCTGATTCACTTGTTTTATTCTACTGTGACAATTACCTTCTCCACAACTTTTGCTCATTCTCTCTCATTAGATTGCAGATTCTTCTGGGGCAATAAAACATTTTCCTCTCCTCCCCTCTCATTCCCTGTTGTACATACTGGTCACTCCCAAATAGGAGTGAGATAGCTTCAAAATACTTCTTTGAAAATTGAAATCATTTGATTTTATCATCATAAAACTATTAATGTAAAATAATAACAAAACATAGTTTTAAGACAGGACTACACAGGAGAATTAAATTGTTATTAATTGCTTACTGAACACCAAGGTAAAGAAAGTGAATTATGTGTGCTTATGGTGAATTTTATATTACAACTTTTCTAATACTGCCCTTGGAAGGAAGCTCATTTATTATTTGATAATTCCCACTTTATTAACTACTGGATGAAGTTTACTTTGAAATTTAGGAAGGATTTTCTCTTACCTGGAGCAATGAAATAAACTTATTTTACTTATGTCTTAGAAGAAAAAAAGATACAAATTCTGAAAAGATTTATCTCTTTGGGGATTGCAATATTTCAATTAATGACACTCCTTCAAATCTCTTAAATCCTACTTCTTTGCTCAAAATTCCTTCTATTATCATAAATTTATTCTCTTGTGTTAGGACAAGTCTAAACTAAAAGTGAAGTAGAAAATGGAGCCAATTATTCAGATAATTGTAGTAAAATACTTTTTTCTCATTACTGTATATTTAAGATAAAATCTTTTAAAAACCTGATTATAAGAACTTCCTCAGTTCCTTTCTAATAGTGTGTAAAGTTAGATAATATTGTTTAAAATTTCTAAATCTTGTGAACTTTCTGACTTTGACAGTCTATGTAGGTAAATAACTCCATTAGCAGGGCTAAAATATGTCTGGGGAATTGAGTTAGAAGCAAAATGTTAGGCTTTGATTAGTGAGTGTAAAGTATTAGAACATTTACCCAAATATATATATGAAATCCTCTTCCTTTGAGTCTGTGTCCACATCAGTAACTACAGTGGAGAATCAAAGGAATTGTCTGAATAAACTACAAAACTAATCTCTTCACTATAAAGTATAGAAGTTCAAAAAAAAAAAAAGCATTTATGCTTGAATCACTGAAATTTGCCCTCACTTTGTATACTTATTTTTTTCATCTAAAACTTCAAGATACAATGATGTTTTCTGGCATGATATAAAGGAGAAAAGACATGATATTTGCTTCTTAGAACTGAAATCATCTGCTAATTTTCCAGAATATTATGAACTATACTTTCCCCTTTTATATCCTGAAATTATCCTAATATATTAGTTTATTTTGGTTTCTAAAATATTCTTTAATTGCCTATTTTTGTATGTTATTGTGCTAGTAAATTTTTACCTAAGATTGCACATATGGGCACTGTGAGCTCATCATACTGGAAAAATAAATTGGTTAACTACATAAAAAGGAACATTTAAGGTGAATTAAATACTTAAATGTGCACAAGCAGAACTATAAAGAATAGAACTTTGTAGTGAAGGATTTCTTAAATGAGACACCAAGAGACATACCATACAACAAAAATGAGAGACTGACCACATCAAAATTAAAGACTTCTGTTAATAAATGGACAATGTTGTAGCACAATGCACTACTCACATGTTTGGGGTGAAGCTGGCAGAAACAAGCCTACCGTGTTGCCAGTCCCATAAAAGTATAGCAACACAATTATGTGTGGTTCCTAACACTTGATAATGGTAGTAAATGACTGGGTTCCTGGTTTATGTGTTTACTATACTTAATCATTAATTTTGAGTGCACTACTACTTATTAAAACATTTGCTGCAAAAAAAGGGCAGCATTGAAAATTTGACTAGCAGGTGTGAGAAAACATGTCCATTGTCCTAAACTTGACAAGAGTTAATATCTACATATAACTCTTATAAATCAGTATGATTAAACAAGACATAAAAATGAGAAGAATTATCAGAGGAAAGAAAAAATTCAAAAGGCTCACAAATATAAAAAGAAGATTAATTTCACAACAAACCAAATAAATGTAAATTGGAACTATAAGTAGATATCTATATGCATCCAATTTTTGAAAATTAGAAATTCAGTATCAAAATTGTCCAGGATTTGGGAAAACACGATTTCTTATGCACTACCTTAGCATATAAACTGATGTGATTCTTCATGAGAAACATTCTTCAGGTTTAGATTAAATGGTATGTATATAATTTATGACCCAACCTCTGATCTAGAAGTAGTAAATTCCACTTCTGGATATTTACCTGAGAGAAATTTTGCACAGCTCATTGTTGCATTTTTTTTAAGCTAACAAGTATATGGAAGCAAATTAAGTACCTGTCATTATGGAAATGGAAATGCAAAAGGAGGTAATTGGATATCTCCTATTAGAACACCTCTGTTAAGAGCAATGGGCCTTCACAGAGTAAGCAGGAGAGTCAGGGAATATTCAACAGAGCAAAAGGATAACATTTTCTTGTGCTTTTTTGCTGAGGACTTGCTGTTATCATAGGAGCATGTGAAGTCTTCTTTAGGTCAGATTTAGATCTTTTCTTTTAATTGGAAAAGAACCTGGGTAGGTTGTTGCCAGTGGAGAGCATATGTTGATCCTAGACTTCCTCCTCCACAGAAAGTATCAAGGCATCAGTTTCCTGCCTCACTGGTATAGTCTAGATGCAGCTTCGCTAGAGTAAGGACTAGAGTCAGCACTACCCAATGGTGATGAGGGCATCCCCATGGTGTCAGTGCAAGCTGCATTGCAGAGGAAATTGAGGACCCCCTTCCCTTTGTCAGATTGGAGAAAGTGGAGGCCTGCTGAAGAGATGGGAACTCTCACTCTGTTCAGCAACAATTAGCAGCCCTCCTCTTGTGAGTACCAGTGGAGGCTGAGAGGGGAATTTGAGCTTCCAAACCCGCTTTGCAGTAAGTCCTTGGCACTCCTTACTTCCCTTGTGCCTATATTTCAAAGGTAGGGAAGCCTGCTGAGGCAGATATTTAAATGGGATCAAGAGATTCCGAATATACCCAAATGCCCAGGTTTCAATTGCAATTCACTCACTGTACCATAAATTTTAAAAAATCAAGTGAAATGAGAAAAAATAATAATAAGGTCAGCACTGAGGTAAAAAACAAGTGCTAGAATTATCTGACAAACATTTTAAAATAGTCATAATGAGAGGATTCATCAAGTACTTAGGCATGTACTGGAAATAAATAAAACAAAGACAGAAATCTTAGCAAAAAATGAAAGAAAAAAAACCCAGAGAAGAACCAAATGAGAATCTTGGAACTGAAAATACCCAAACGAAACAATATAATATAAGAACAACAACAAAACCCCTCAGCACATGAAGCTCAATAACAGAATGGAAGGGACAGAAGAAAGAACAATGAACTTGAGGAGAGAAGAATAGAAATCACTCAATATAAACATCAGGGAAAACATATTGAAACAAAACTGTTCCTCAGGAATGTATTAAACTAATACTACTGTCCTTGGATTCCCTGAGGAAGGATAGAAAGGGGTAGCCACAGAAAAATGTCAGAAAATAATAGATCAGAATTTCCAGATTTTCCAAAAGTCACAAATCCACAGATCCAACAAATTGAGCAAATACCAAATAAAATAAAAGGAAATAGATGCAAAGTTGCATCATAACTAAACTTCTGAAAAGTAAAGAAATAGAAAATACGTTGAGAGCAGTGAAAAAAAAGTGACCACTTTCTTAGATAGAAAAGACAATTTGAACGGCAGATATCTCACCAGAAACCCCAAGGCTAGGAGGAAATAATGGTACTTGGAATTTCAAGTTCTGAAAGAAAAGAGCTATCAATTTTGATTCCTGAAAATGTCCTTCAGGAATTAAGGAGAAAAGAAAAATCTCTGATGAAATAAAACTAAGAGAATTTATAACCAGCAAATTAAACTTATCCTGAAAGGATGGATAAAAGAGCTTCATTTAATACAAAGAAAATGATCAAAATGATCAGGAAAGGAATACTGAAGTATTAAGAAGGAAGAAAGACTGAAGAGTGAAAATATGGATAAGTACGGTAGATTTTCTCATTTTTTTGAATTTTTGGAATTACTTTGAAAATTGTAATACTGTCTGATATGGTTTTCAACATATCTAAGAGTAAAATTATACCCAGTGAAGTAAATGTTTTCCTTTTTCTTTTTTTAACTTTTTAAAACCTAATAAAATGCTGATAACAACAGAAGTGTACATATGCATTTGTGTCTATTATGTATACACATAAAAATTTACTTATTTATGTATAGCTTTCTACATATTTATGTGTGCATATGTGTATATATACATTCATATACATATGTATACCCATATACACACATATATATTATTGAGTATAGATACACATTATATATACATGTATAAACAATACAAAATGATGCAATCACCACTTTGATAGATAAATAAAAATGAGTTTTAAACAATTTTCTAGTATCTCACAATAAATGAAAAAGAAAACATAAATAAAAAGAAAGAACCAGACAATAAAAAAGTGAAATAGCAAATATAACCCCTAACATACCATTTTTTTTGTTTTTTGTTTTTTTCATATTTAATTTATTTATTTGTTCTATTTAGGCTTACATGATAACAGAGTGCAATTTGATTCATTGTACATAGATAGAGGATAACATTTCAATTCTCTAGTTGTAAGTTGTACACAATCATAACATATATGCAGTCATACATAAACTTAACATATCAATTTTTTATACAAGGTAGTTTAAATACACAAATTGAAAGGTAATTGCACATTTGGCAAAAAAATCACCCAACTCTATTATTTATAAGAAAGTTTCTTCAAGTGTAATGATACAGGTTTGCTGAAAGTAAAAGGATGGATGAAAGATAATACAATGTAAATATTAACCAAAGAATGCATGAGAAGCTACATTAATGTCAGTAATCATAGGCTTTGAAGCAAAGAAATTTGTCAGAGATAGAGGTGGATGTTACATAATGATCAAAATGTCAATCCACAAAGAAGACATAGCTGCCAAATATATTTGAACCAACCAAAATTGCTGCAAAAATATGAAGCAGAAACGGATAGAAATGAAAGGAGAAGCAGACCAATTAGTAATTACAGTTGGGGCCTTCAACATTCCTACTTCAACAATTGATAATATGACTAGAGAATACCTGTTTCAGAGGAAGAGAATACAGATTCCAGCGTGGGAGAAAATATTTGTAAACTAATATGAAGCAGAGGACTCATCTACAATGTACAAAAATTCTCAAAAGAGAAACTTAGAAAGCAAGAAATGCAATTAAAAATTGCTTGAGACATTTCACCAAAGGAATATAATATAGATGACAAATAATCATACGAAAATATCTCAACATTAGTAGGCTATAGGGAAATGTAAATTAACTACAGAATGCTATTATGCTTATGAAGGCAGCAAACATTTTTTAAAAGTGAAAATATCAAATGCTGGTGAGGATGAAAAAAAAAAATCTGGATTTTTCTGGAATTGTTAAGAGGAATGTAAAATGGAAGCTAGGCGCAGTGTTACACGCTTGTAATCCTGGGCGGCTCCAGAGGCTGAGGCAGGAGGATTGCAAGTTCAAAGCCATCCTCAGCAAAAGCGAGGTGATAAACAGCTCAGGGCTGGGGATGTGGCTCAGTGGTCGAGTGCTCCTAAGTTAAAAACAGAAAAGGTTTTTCTTAAAATTAAGATTACACTAATCTGGGTACTCCTGGGCATTTATTCCAGAGAAAAGAAAACTTCTGTTTATACAAAGACACGTAGATACATGAATGTTCATAGAATTATTATTTAAAATAGCCTCAAACTAAAATAAAAGAAAACCATTCAAATGTCCTTTCATTTGTAACCACTTGAACAAACTGTGGTATTCTCATACTATGTCACAATTTGGATCTCAATGGCATTAAATTAATTAAAAAATAGGAATCTCAACAGATCACAGACTACCTAATTCTACTTTTATAACATTCTTGAAATTACAAAATTATAGAGGTGAATAAAAGATTTGTGATTGCCAAGGTTTAGAGATGATGAGGATACAAGGGAAAGAGGTGTCTGTGAATATAAAGGGACATCATAATAAAATTGTTCTGAACCTAACTTCTATGTGTTTGTGCTGGAACGTAAACCCAGGGACTCACGCACTCTAAACACACACTCCACCATTGAGGTTCACCTCCAACACTGTCCTGTATCTTAATTGTACTAGTGGTTACAGCAAATTAAGCATGTAATAAAATTACATAGAACTATTGCATATACATTTTGCCAATATCAATTTCCTGTTTTAGCTGTGTAGCATAGGGTTTAACCATTTGATATTTAACCATTTGATATCATTATATAAGAATAAACCTTTGGGGCATATCAGGTGTGTAGTACAGGTGGGATCACTAAAATATCTTCCTTATATCCTGTGAATGTTATCATTTTAAAATAAAATTAAAAAAAAAAACCCTAGAATGCAGTGCAGTCTTTCATCTGAAGTTTGGTGCATTGGAAACACACATTTCCCATATTGCATACCTTTGAGTGTCCAGAAATGTAGTGATTATTTTATTTTATGAGTAGGATTGTACAGAAACATTGAATAGTGTATGACCTGTGGTTGGTAAATACCAGAACACTGAACATTTTTAATAGTTTAGAACACAAAAGTAATAGAAATGACTCTGAGAATTAAGAAAATAAAAATTAATGTAAAACCATCCTCCAGGAAATATATGATAAATGTGATTTTCCTTGTTGCTCTGTGAGATATGTTCTCTTATCAGAGTTTTATCCAATTGAGTTTGTTTCCCTCCTTTGACAGCTGACCATTCTCCAAACTAATTTTATCTATTGCCTAGACTTTCTTTGACAAATAAGAAAACTTCTACAACTTATTTATTGTATATTATCTTATCTTAAACATTTTTTGATTATCTCTTTTAAAACCCAAATGATTGTGAAATATAAGAATTACACTTGCAAACATAGTGAGGAAATAAAGAAGTTTAATAAACTTACGTGGTTAAAATTATTTATTTTTACTTGCAAAGTGAAATTTTGTGTCAATAATCTAAAGAAAAAAACCTGTATGGCAATCCTTAAATATTGATTGTTGTTTACTCTAGATTTGGTTAATCTTCAATATGTTCAGATATATCTATAAGTTCTTAGATTAGAACACAAAATTGTACATTTACTATTATCATAGATAAACTGACATTTATTGCTAGTAAACATATTTAGTGATATAACAGCTTAATGTGCACATAATATCAAATATTATGATGTCATTTTTCTTTTCATGTTTAGAAATTTTAAGAGCATTACATGTAATTTTCTTCTAAAATTTTTAAAAAAGATGTTAGGCTGACAATTCACAAGAATGTGAAGATGCTCAAGGATATAAAAACACAATTTATAAGATGAAATAAAATAGTTGGAGCTGTGTAGTTCATAAGAGGCCAAGTTTGCAAGGGTATTCATCAAGAAAATAGAACAACAACTTCTTCCCAAGAGAGGTGAAGGGCATGCATGGGTCTTCCACACCTCCAGAGGTTTAAGGGATGTGGGTGTTTTAAATTCAGCCTTCCTTTAGGCCAAGCACAGTCATCAGATAATCTCTTAAAATTTATTTACTTTTTGGAATTATGACTTCTTTTAGTGGACTAAACTAAGGTTTCAGAACATATGTGTCTTTACATTAATTAAAGTGAAACAGAAAATCCAAGCGTGCCTCTGGCAATTACCATGTTTGATTTCATTTCTTTTATAATCTTAATTGTCTTTTTAATTATAGATTTATCCTAATGATCAGTTTTAAGATGGTTTAAACATGGTATTAGTGTATTTATCTCAAACTTTTGTTAAGTAAAGTCAGAACACAAGGTTAATGGTGAGAAAACATGGCACATTCTTTCAAGTTTCCAACCATAATTGTGTTGTCTACTTTTAGAACATGGCATGTGTAGATCATTCTCTCACCTTCCAAAGCTACCTATGACTGCAGAACAGACTACAAAGAAATCCCACACAACAGAGAGTTACTTTACAAGTGTGAGGGTTTCATACTCATTGCTAAATGTTCTTATTAGTTAGTCTAAACTAATGATGCTTAGAACACTGGTTTTGTCTTACTGAAGAGTTTTCTGATGAGAAGTATAGATTTAGCATGTATGGAAGTTTTATTGTTGCTATTATTAAAAAAGCATGATAAAGTGCATATTATTAAAGAAATCTTAGAACAAGTTCTTGACCATCCTACTACTGCACATAAAAATTGTGTGGTGAGAAATGGGAGGAAAGAATTATTTTTTTCAGTATTGAAGACGCTAAAGTCCCAGGAGGATATGTAATTTGTTGAAGTGATGTTACTTAGGAAACAGTGATTGGTTTTGGAATATGTGCAAAGGAACTATGGGATGTTGGAAAGAGTGTATGTTTAAAGTTAAGAAAACTGGAATCAAATCTTGATTCTACTCGTATTAATGAAAAAGTTAATCTCTATCTCATTTTTCCTCTTTATGGACTGGTAATAATACTCACTTATGAACATAGTCTGTAAATCCACTAAAAAGTGAATCTTGATTTTATTGGGTAAGAGGAAGGTTTTTTAAGATTGTATTTATTTTTATTTTCTTGTCTTGAAAATATGAATATTTTTCTTACAATAATAATAAAAACAAAGTAGGAAGTCTTTCTTAATGTGGTATAAGGTATGATTCATCAGTATGGGTTGCTGCTAATATACCAATCAATTAAAATTTTCAAAGTTTGAGGCTGCTCAACAATAAGCTTAAACCTCCAAGCCCTCATATAGACCTGTATTTACACACAGATGCACCCACCTCTCAAAGTAATCAGGTTTAACAAAGCATTGTTTATATGTTTCATGCAAATTGATTTGAAGTGTTGCTTAGACAATCTTATTATATTTAAGAATAAAAACTTCCATCAAGAAATTGTACAAAAGAAAATGGACACACCAGCTGGATAAATCTATCATATGTAGGGGGGTGGGCTAGCACTTTTAATTAGCTGAGTGAATGCAGTTTGCTAAACGCAGAAAACACAGCCTCAGTCATATTAAAATGTGCCTAATTTTCTGTGAAAAAGTCCCATCTGAACAGGCCTGACCACAGTCAATCATACTAAAAGCCACTGGTGCTTAATTTGATTTACCAATATAAAATGCAAATTAGGTTATTAAGTGGAGTGGCAGACAGAGTAGAGCCCCTTTCAAACCATCAAGTTAAATGCAAGCAGACAGCAAACTGGCTGTGCAAAGAAAATTTTAGCATATTCGTTTGATTAGTGCTACAAAAATTTAATTAGGTTGGCTAATTACTTGACAAATTGCTCTACACCAGAGAAAAGGCAGAGGAGGTTTTTTTTTTTTTAATTCTTTTTCATTGCAAATATCCTGTGTGTATTTTAGCCCAAATGCTATCTGCCAATTTGCAAAAGCCTTATTAAATGAATAGAAGATGGTCTCCAACAATAGCAAATCGTATAATACATATAATTAGACAAGACCCACACAACTGTATCCACATGTCCATACTCTATCATGACTGAAAATATACAACAGTATTAGTATGTAACTACCATCAAAACAATTATTACAGAGCAGTCCATTCTTAAGAAAGAAAATATTGGGCATGATATAGAAAATAGATGTTTGTGAAATTTTGAGCTCTTGGAGGAGTTTGTCAACTATTGAGAGCAATGGTGACAGGCTGAGGCTTGTCATCACAGGTTGGGTCAGTCACCTAAACCTAGCTGGCTGAGGTTAGGGCTAAACTGGAATGGAGAAAATTTTCTTCTTGAGATATATGTGAAATATAAAGCTATCAATTTCAAAGTAGAGTCTACTGACATTTTACAAAACAAAATTTAATTTTTTCTAAATGCTATTTATTAGCCTTTGATTCTTCCTCTGTCTTTCATTAATCATAACATACCAGAGAGCAGAATTCAAACATTTAGGTTTGGAAAAAGCCATCTTCCATTCATTTAATGAAAGTATGTGACTACAGAATGGAAGAAAATGTTCAGCTCTTGTCAATAATTTCTGGAGAGCTTTAGAATGGCCTTGAGTAAAGGATAGTGTCCTTTTCCATTCAAAGGAAAATGTGTTCTTTATTCTTTTTTTAAAAGCAAAAGCATATGTTTATATAAATATTCAAGAGAATAAGAAAAGGAATTTTCATAGAATCATAGCATTATTTGGAAAACTCCAAAATTTTATTTAGATGCTTTGTTTGGTATTTAATTTTTAGTAGAACTAGAAAGCCTGATCTAACTCAATCACTTTGGTTTTACAAATAATCACTTTGCCTGCTCAAGTGGAAAAAATAAGTATCATATTTTATAAACATAACCCTTTGTAGTTAGTAATGAGATACTGTATTTAACCTGTCCTAAAGCTACATCTGAGGCAAGTACAAACTCTAAGAAATATTTGTTAATAATAATTTATACAGGATATGCATTTTTTTTTGCAATTAGTATTTTCTAAGTTAGATTTAAAACACAAATATGTTTCCACTGCACAATGCAGATGCAGTAGTCATGATTGTATGTAACAGCCTTATCATTTTTAAAAATAACTTTATTTACTCTTTCTGGATTTATAACCATTTCCAAAAGTAGAGTAAAAGTCATCTCTAGTATATCAATTAGGTTGAAAATTTTACTAATATGGAATAAAGTTCTGAGATACAGTTGTGGCCTTTTGAATATGCATTTGGCCATGAATTCCTGAAACTACATTTAAAATGCTTGAGAGTATCACACATGATGAAGGCTCCATCTTTGTAGCCAAAGAGAGTTTCTATAAAACAACAGAAGTGCAAAATTCAGTAAAAAAATCTGTCATATTTTAATATAAGTGAGCTATACCAACCACTTGAGTTTTTCCCTTTAATATATTTACTAATTTCTTTGGTTTCTTCCCTCTGTTTTTTATTTAAAATTTAAAATTTAATTGGCATATAACAATTATACATAATAATGAGATTCATTTTGACATATTCATACATTCACATAATATAAATTGAAATGTTAAAAAAAATCTAGCATACATGATATATTAAAAGAGGTGGAATCTGAGACATTTTATGAATAGCCTGCATATAAAATAACAAAATTTACTGGCTTGCAAATATATTTAAGTGTTTTTAATATGTTAATATTGAATATGATGCTTAACTTTTTAATGATTGCTAGTGTTAATTGCTGAGAAAATGAAAATCTTTGATTATAACTTTTGTGATTTGCTTGAAATAAAGTATATGTATGTGTAACAACAGTAGTTCCCTTTTGTTGAGCCTCTATTACATGAATTTACAAGGTTTGGTGTTAACATACATTTTATCATTTAATTTTAATAAACTCATGGTATAAATATTGTTGTCCTCAGTTTAGGAAGGATGAGATGAAGGCTGAGATAGTTTAAGTAAAGGAATCAGGATCAAAGAATTACCAACTGATTAATCTATCTAAATTCAAGTAAGCTTTTCTGAATTTCAAAAATAGATTTGGACATGCATGTTTTAAATATGATTTTATGTATGTATGCATGTATGTATGTGTATATACATGATATATAGTTGGTGTGTATGTATATAATTGGAGATTTACCACTGTAATTGTACACAATTGAGATTTAAACCACTTTGTGATTTGTATATGTGTTAAGTATACCATTATGCTCTATATGTCCATTTTATATTTTCTTGCCCTATTATTAAACATAGTATTTCAATAAAACATGATCAAGCATGGCCTTTGATACATTTGAAAATTCCATTTATCTGATCAGTTTGATTATGGATATTCAGAGATTCAAAGCCCATGGATGTCAGTAGTTCATCATCACCTATGGTGATCCAGGCTCATAGAAACCTTTGGAAACATCATAAATTTGTATAACTGAGACATATTAATTGCTAACTGAAGCCATCAAAAGAAACGCCAAAAAGGAAGACAGATATGGGATTAGACTATAAAAAGTAAATTTTCCATCTATAATGACAATGAAAGTGTTGGGGAGAAATACACCAGTTCATAAAGAAATAGCTTAAACCCAGCTTTAGTGTATTAAACCCTTCACTATCTGTTAGAACCACTGTTTTGTGAATTAAACAACACTACCACCACCTAGTTTCCAGGTAAGATGAGATTTTTCCTTTCACTACTATGTTTGGTTGAATTTAAGGCTTTTTTAAAAACTATATGAATATGTTTATTTAAAAGCAATCAGTCAGCTGTTTTTCATGTTGGTGACATTCCTGCTTATTTTGTTTCAAACACCTTGGTAAACAAGAAATAGCTTTTCAAATAGAAATATCATTCCTATTGAAGTAGATTTGAATGAATAAGAATTCACAATAATATTGCAATATACAAATAACACTTCAGGAAATCTCAGTAGAGCAGAGGAAAGGGAACAAGGGGATTTGGGAAGAGGGGAAGAAAAGGGAGAAAATGGGGAATGAATTAGAGCAAATATATTTCATACTTGTATAATTATGTCAAAATAAACCCTAGTAGTATGTATAGCTAGAATTAACTAATAAAAAATTGTAAAAATAAAAACAGAAAAAAATAACACTTCAGATTTTGAATTGATTGATAATATAAATGATTCTAGAATATGTAAAAACTTAATTACCACATTTTAAAATTTGCTACACTATAAATTGCATAGTGTTAGTCCAATCATTTATATATAATAAGTCATACATCATAATGAAGGAATATATTTTTCTGGGTTTAGAAGTTTCAAATTCATACTTCCATAGCTAGAAAAAAATTCTGTGTATTCAAGTTGAAATATAGAAGAATCATATAGTACTTTAGAATTAATAAGTGATTTACTATTTTAGACTTAATCATTTCCTAGAATCTGGTTATATTTTTCAAATGCCTAGACTTTGTGAGACAACAAACTCTCATATTATAATGAATATAGCCTTGTCAAGTATAATCTACTGGGTTCAAGGAACCCTTCTCTCTAGACCCTGTAAATTTACCTCATAGGCAAGTGGCCATTCTGTGCATCTGACTTTTCTGAGCTCTGTAAGGAAAAAGATCAGTCTATGACCTGTCATTTACTATTACTATGCACTGATACATACATACATCACTTGGATGGAAAATATAAACATAAAGGCTGACAAGTTGCAGAGAAATAAGTGGCTGTACTTTTGAGTTGTAAATACATGAAAAGATGTACAGTCTTCCCTGGTAATTTTATAACCAGAAAAAAAATTCTCTGATACTCAAATGCATAAATAAAAAGAAAATTAGAGTTTCTATGAAAGTAAATTTTAAGTATTACAAAAATATCCAGTTAATTGAGGACTAATTCATTTGGGTTTTCAATCTAGATAAACACAATAAAGAAAGTACTCTAATGAAAATGGAAGAAGTATAAAGAATTACTGCTGCTCAATTTCAAAACCTCGAATGTTTGAAACATTAAGATTTCAATTTAACTTCTTGACATAAAGAAATGTTTTATTTGTAGATGCCTGAGTAGGTTGGATATCAAGGAGATGAGACAAAAACAGATAATTCTGAGGTCCTCTAACTATGTGGGTTTAAAATAGTTTCCTATACTAGGAACTTCATTTTAACACTTTAACAGTTTCATAAACCCTACGATTTGAATAATAAAAACAATATGATTTTTAGAAACTCCTTATTAGGCAGTAGGTATATGTTTAGAATATGAATATCTGTGGCGGCTTTTCCATTTGGCATTTATAGTCAGAGGTAGAATAAAAATAATAATTATTGAATATTTGTAAAATTACAATGTTTTAGAAGGAAATTTTAGACTGGCTTACTTGCTAGTAGAATGGTCAATATATCCATATTTTTATGTTTTTAATCTAGAACATTTTTATCTTCCATATATTAAATCACTTTCTGAAAGTATCTGTTCTGCGTAGCACTTCAAATGCCTGATACTGAGTAACAGCAGTTATTTCCTTTGCCTTAATAGTCAGCCCCATTTAGTATTTGAGAGACTTAGATAGAATAGAAGCCACTAATCTTAGTTGTCCAAATTAAATCCCTATGAGCATCTCTTTGCTCCACTAGTTGCCATGTCGGTAACAACAACATAGTAGAAGCTCATGCTAAGTGTATGCAGTGCCCTGAGGAGATAAGGTACTTTGTAAAGCATGGTTAAATTGGCTTGGCTTTATGGCTGGGCAGTTTATTACTAAATACTAATTCATGGTATGATCAAATGGATAAAGACTGGTTTGGGGAGAGCAAAGATTAAAGTATTGTTTTCTATTAAAACTCTGAATCCAATAACATCTTTGTTGCAGAAAAAATAACTTTTCCCATGTCCTTTCTCATTTTTAAACAATCGATTGTTTAAACAATAATAATTGTTTTCTTATTTCCCCCCTAATGCTGGAGAAATTATTGCCTAAGATTAAACAGCACAATCTGTTCATCTGAAAGGATTATTTTTTCTTTGACAGATCCAAGTAACTGAATTTTAGCGAGTTTATGGATTCCTATGAGGTTTTTGTTGCTTTATGGCTGATTTTGTTTTCGTTTCTCCCAAGAGTTAAAAACAGTTGGTGCTAGTCACATTAACAAAGACCCACCTGTACTGAGATGCTAAAGAGAAATCCAGCCAGGTTTCCTGTTATCATATAGGGCATGCGTTAATCAGCATGATCTTTCCCTTGCCTGAGAAAACAGCCTCTTGAAGGTAATAGCCAAGGACAGAATAATCTTAATGTGGTTCTTTAGGAAGGCCCCTCTGTAAAACCAAAAATTCACAATCAACTGCAAATTGTCTCTTGTCCTTTAAAAGTAAACTGCTGAGGGAAATACATGAGGATAATATTGTGTATACAATAAGTCTTCTATAACCTGATCAATTGTTCACTTCTAAAAATGTAGAGTAGTCTCCTTACCTGATAAGGTACTGGCTTCTTTTATTTCCTAATATTCCCTCAAGTACTGGTTACACATATGTGAAACATTCTTAGTTTATCATGATAGTTGAAGGCTAATATTACAAACTGTGAAAACATTAAAGGTACCTGAGAAAATAGGTACAATGTGCTGAATGACCATTTGACTATTTTGGTCCCAGTAAAGTTTCTATGTAAATACAGAAAACCTTTGGATCTTGCTTCAGATTGCCATCAACTTTCTTCTCTTTTCCTTTATATAGGAAAATGTTATTGAATATTAAAAAGAAAATAAGTTAAATAATATCAAGATAAAACAAATCAACAGCTTTGCCAAACTTGTAACAATTTGAAATTATTTGATTAAGAAGCTCTTTTCGAAAACAAAATAATCAATCTGCTTTGGCATCGCATTTTACATAAATCTTAACTCTTCTTTATCTTTTGAGCTGACTAAAGTAATTGTAAATACTAATGTTTGCAAAGCCTGAAGCTAAATCCTAAATGCATGTTTTCTGTATTTGCTGTATAGAAAAAGGCAAGAAGATCTTTGAAAATTCAAAATTATAATCATAGATCATTTTCTCAGTGAACTCCTTTATAAATTATTTTAACTTGTTACCTTGGCTTTCCTTCTAAGGATAATTACTCTCCATTTTAATACCTCATTATGGAGATCTTTTCATATGTTATTCTTATCTACCATTATAACATGTAAGAAAGTAGCACAAACTTTAGATATTTAAAGTTTATTTCATTTTAGCTAATATATTTGTAGAAAATCAGCTTTGTATATGAAAATATTCTAATAAACTTCTGATAATCAAATTACTAATACAAGCAAGAGGGAAATGTATAAGAAAAATTATTTAAAAGTATTATTGTGTAAAGATGTCAAGCTTCTAAAAGGATATTTCATTTTAATTTACATTTTTAAATGTTTGTCTTTCACATATTTTCCCCATTGAAGATATTTTTGAGAATCATACATATCTATAGACAAAACAGTGCTTGTGTTCTTTAAAGCAGTTGTTTAAATAGAAAAATAAAATATAGAAATAATTAAATAAAAACAAAATACATAAAGTATTAAGTAGTGTAAGCAGTTAACCACTATGTAAAAAGAAATAGACTATTCTTTTTTATGTTCCAATCAGTTTCAAAATTCTAAAACTCATTCTCCTCCTACGAAGACATATAATTGGAAATCATTTGTAAAAGTTAAAAAAATTGTCAACAAATCTAATAATTTTATTATTTGTTTAATTATGTCTCTCCCTCATTCTCTCTCTCATGTATGTATATGTGTATACATATATATTTGTGTATATGTATAGTTATTTTCCCAAATAGTAGAGTAACTAGACTTTATTTTTCTTACTTTCAAAGACACTGAGTAGAGGGTAACATTGATGTCTTGTATTACCACAAAGTTCCCATTCCTTCATTATTAATTATTCTCACAAAATGTTATTCATAAATTCATTTATTACAAAACTTTTATTGAATACATGAAGCAATGAATATAACTATAAAATAGTATAAAAATATGTAGAATTTTAGATTATGCCAAATAGTTAAGAGCAGGAATTAATAGATAATGCAAAAAGGCAGATTAAATAACTCTGAAATCAATCTATTCCAAATCTATGGGTCTGTTATAATGTATAAATAAAGAACACGTAAGAAATATAGGCTATTTCTATGTTGTCAAAGAATTATATAAAGCTCTAGTATTTAACTGGGAAATGTGAATTTTAGATGGAGGCATTTCTGACAGTAAGAAATTCCCCTCTCAGGGTGCAAATGAAACCATTTGCTAAAGATTTACTAATCTGAGTGGGGCAGCCTTTGGGCTTTCTTGTTCCAGAGACTTCTAGCTCTCAAATACTCGTTGAGCCTTCATCATGAAGATAGACCTTTATTCCTCAGGTGGTTATATGTTTACTGTTTTTAAACTTCCCTGAAGCAGGTAATAAGTATAACATTAAGCTTCAAACAATTTCTCTTCATGCACACAGTAGAGTTGTCAAAAAAGCTATGATTAATATTTCATATGAAAATTCATGGAAAATAACTAGATACAATTAAAATACTAAAGAGGAGAACATTCTTTCTTGAACACTTAAAAAGTCACACACACAGATTAAAATAAACTATTTTTGACAATTTGTTTTAAAATAATTAACACATGTAATGTTGCCAGAGGGTGATCTTGTGATGAAAGCTAATGAATAAAGAGGTACATATTTGTTTAGGAAATTTTTCTCATGGTAGTGGGGAGAAAAGCAGAGAGAGAGACAAAGATAGGGTGAAATAAAACAAACATATATGGTGGGCACAGGACTGTGATTCCTATGCAAAGAACATATTATGCAATCATAATTACAAACCAGGAATCCAGGAGCATTGTGAAATTTCCAAATAGAATGAGAATATACCATATGAACTTTGAATTTACTGTGTCAGAATCCATTTAACTAGTTCCTTAATTGTTATTGTTTTGCAAATTAGGAATTATTTATGTCTTTTTCTAGTTTCCTTTTCTTTCCATATCTTTTCCTCTTCATGTTTAGTACATCTGGTAGAGGGTAAGAGCTACGTTGGTAGGTGTTTAATCTATCATTCCTTTCTTGGACAGCGAGAAAACAGTTGCACCCACACCAGAACACACTGCTCTTTTAAAGAGATATGAATCATTCTTCCTTGAAATGACCCTATTACTTTCCTTCATTTTAGTACTTCACACGTATCTTTCAGTGTGCTCATTCTGAACGCTGATAGCTTCTGACAATTTTATTACAACAGCTACAAATGAATCATAATTCTGAGTAGATAAGCATCAGTGTTCCTAGGTCAAGCCTTGGGTTCAACTGGAATTGTGTACTGGAAACTCTAAATACAGGCCTCTCTTGTTATGTAACTTCATTTTTTGTTCTACTGCTCTATTTGTAGGCTTTTATAAAGCATACGAGCTGACACTGCCTGGGGAAGGGGAAGGAACTTTCTCTAATAGAGGACAGACCTCTATTGGGGTTCTAAAGCTTTCTATATAATCACTCACATTTGTAATGGTTTTGTTTTCTACAGTTCTGAATTAATGAATATTCAATTATAGAAATCTGAAAGTAGGAAAAAAGTATTAAAGAAGAAAAAAAGTCATTATCCAAAAAAGGTTATTAACATTTCCAGATATTTTGCCAATCTTGCTGAATTTTCTCCTACTTTTAAGTATTTACATCATTTATAGGTATGCATATCCTGCTTTATTCACATTCATCACAAGCATTGTCCATGTTATCAAATATTTGAAAACATAGTAATGAAAGAATGACATTCAAGAGGTGAAGCATCATATTTTACTTTCAACTAGACTTTTTTTAACATTATTATTTTACAATTATATGAGCATTTACGTGCATAAAGTATTGGGGGCATTTCTGTTTTTTCTTCCTGTGGATTTTTATTGCAAATGTAATATGTGTTCATGGCACAAGCATTCACCAAGAATGAACAGGTTTAAAGTGAAGAGGTGTTTTCTCCTCATCAGTTGCCTGGTCTGGCTTACAGACATTCCCACTATTAACAGATTTCTAATTTACTTTTCAGAATATTTTTAAATGAGACCATTTGCACATGTTGTTCCTGGCTTTTTAAAAATTTTAAAACAAAAAATTTCAGTCTATGTTGGGAGTTTTTCACATTTCGACACAAGTAGGTAATTGAATTTCTATAAATGTTCATATAATGTTCTATTTTATGCAAAAGCAGCACCATGATATACTTAATTACTTTCTTCAGATACTCATTGAAATTCATTCCAGTTTTTTTAACCTATCAAACTGTGCTACAAAAATAATCTAATGCATATATTTTTTACTCAGTTACTTATATTTGTAAAATGAATTCCTAAACCATAAGTAAATAGGTATACATTTGAATGTACTTAACAATTTGGTAATTATTTTAAATCTTCCTTAAAATTTATGCTAATATACACCTCTGAAAGAAGTTACAAAAGGAATTTTATACTTTTAATTTTTGCCATATGATACAAATGATTTTTTAAAAAATTGTGCACTGCTTTAATAATGAGCAAGGCTAACCATTTATTTTATATGTTTTGGGGCTACTTGCTAGTACTCTCTCTCTTTCCTTCTTTCCTTCTTTCTTTTGTGCAACTCAGGTAACATTCTCTATCTATGAGGACTTAATTTCTAAGTGGTTCATGAATGTGTATGTATATTAATGTATTTTAACCAAATATACATTTAGATAATTAATATTCACCAGAAACCTTTTTAAAGTAGATGAGTTAATTAAATACTCTTTTTAATAGTGTATTGTGCTGAAGTTTTAAAATTCATATGAAGTCTAATTGATCAGATTTTCCATTTATGGTATCTAGGTTTCAGGTCATAATCAGAAAATTCTTTTTTTTCCCTCCAAGATAATTCTTTAAAGTTTGTTTTTAACTCCATAGGTATTTGAACAAATTCTGCCTGTGATTACTATTACATGTACTGTCAAATATATTTTTGGAAATACTCTCATAGGTATCAAAATAATAAAAAACTAAGAAATTTTCAGGTCATGAAGGAGAAAATTTATAGGGGTAAGAACATTTTATTTTATTTTTTTATTTTTATTTTTTGTCTTTGTTCTTAAGGTTTTTGTGGAAGCAGAAGAAGCTGGAATCCATTTTCCAAAGTCCTATCCAGAAAAAAGACAAAAATTGAAATCCTGAACAAACTCAAGTTGAGGCCTCCTCTCTCTCCCTATTCTGCAGGAAACTGTTTTGAATTCTGAGCAGAACAGGAAGGAAGGAAAGTCTACAAGGTGTTGCAATGATTAGCCAGTCTCTGCAAGGATTTGCCACAAAAGTTTCTCTGACCTGATTGGTGTAAAACATCTCAAGTCATACATTTGAGTGTTTCCCGCAGCTGATACTGACTCCAAGGGCCTGGCATAAGCAAAGTCAAGTGTATTCTGAGGAAAGAACCTTTATCCCATGATCAAGTAACTTTGTAAATTAATTGAACAGCTCAATTTTTAAAAAAAGCTTTAAGCAAATAAGATATGGGAATTTTTAGACACAAAATATAAAATAACTATGTTTAACAGAAAATACATCCAGTAACCCAAAACTATGAGTGTCTGTGACATTTGAAAAATAGTCCAACAAAATTGTAGAAATTACAAGAATGAGATAATTGACATTAAAATTGTAATGATGATCTGTTTAACAGTGTATTAGCTGTTATGCATGGTAGATAATAGAAACCAATCAGAATGCAGCACAGAAAAATAAATATGGAAAATACAAAAGAGAGATTAATAGATGAGAGGAGTAGAGTGAGATATTCTAACACTTAATCTAATCACAATTCAAGAGAAAAGGAGATCGAGTTGTGGTGGCGCACACCTATAGTCCCAGTAGTTTAGGATTGTGAGGCAGGAGGATCGTTAAGTTGAAAGTCAGCCTCCAAAACTTAGTGAGGCCCTAAGCAACTTAGCAAGATCCTGTCACTAAATAAAAAATATAAAAAGAGCTTGGAGATGTGTTTTAGTGAGTGGTTAAGCCCCAGTGGGTTCGATAGCCGGTACCAAAAACAAAAAAAAGGAAAGAAAAAAAAAAAAAGAAGAATGTGAGAGTTAGTATCTTCTTCAGTGATCTTCAGTGATAATAACTCAGAATATTTTATATTATATAAATCCAAAAATCCCAACTTCCAAATCAAGAAATATAAAAATACATTCTACACCAAAATACTTCAAAGTCATGCTATAAAATACGCAATGCAAAGAGATGTTGCAGTAGCCAGAGAAGATTAATTAACTTCAAAGAAGCAAATTAGACAAATGACTTCTCTACCACTACAATTTAAAAGTAAATACTGAACTGAGGATGTAGCTCTTTGGTATAGCACTTGCTTAACATGGACAAGATTCTGGGTTCAATCCCCAGTACTGCAAAATAAACGAATGAACAAACAAACAAACGAATATATAAATGCCAAGTTTCAAAATTCCACAATATGGAAAATCATCTTTTAGGAATGAAGACTATGCAAAAATTAGTCCACCAATATCCCAGCTACAGGAAATTCTCAAGCTTGTACTCTAAGCAGAAGAAATATGAATCTAGATTATAGTATGACATGGAAAAATTAAAAAGATAAATAAAAGTCACATGCTAAATAATATATAGAATACAAAATATAACTTATTGTAAGAATAATCATATAAGACTTCTATAAGAAATAATGACCAACATATGCATTTTACCAAAAGGAAATAAAATTGCGCCCTGATCACATACTATATTAACAAAATAATTATTAATGGATTACCAACATAAATATGAAGGGCAGACTAAGAATTAATTTGGGAGAATAGGTATTTCATCTCATGATGGCAAAGGATTTCTTAAAACATAATAGAAAGCTTGACAAATCAATAACTTCTATTCATGAAAGTTACCATATATTGAAAAGTTGAAAAGTAGATGATATTTGCAGACTATTATATAAGAGAATTATATTTTTGTATTCATAATAAAAAGAACTATAACATATTAATCCATGCATTAAAAGGCACAAGATTCAACTTAATAAAAATGTTTATACAAGCACTTAAAAAACAAAAAAGAAATTTTCAGGACTTACTTCCTTGGTAATTATAGAAATTAAAAACCATAGTGATATATTCCCATAAACACTTTTTCTTAGGAAAGAGCAAAACAAACCTGATAGTACCGAGTACTGGAAAATTTGGTATATCACTGTACAACAGTAATTCTCCTACTATTGGAATGATAGGAATGTAAATAAGTAAATGCCTTTGGACAACAGTTTGTTAGTATGCAGTATTTTTCTCCTTTCTATATACTGCAGAAAAACCCTTTTCAATTTGGAGATTCAAACAAGAATATTCATAGCAGTATTATTCATGATAACCCCAATGTAAAGAAACCCAGATGCTCACAAATGGAATAGGCACATAATCTGGTGCATGTACAGGAAGAAATGTTACACAGCACATGTTAAGTCTAAGAAGTCTAGCTATACATACAACAGAGGTGAACTCTACAAAAATATTGTGTGAATGAAACAATCCATAAATGAATGTATTGTATGGCACCAAGTTCATATAGTTCAAAACCAGGAACTATATGAACTATATGAAAAAGGACATTATATCTTCCATGTCTTCCGTGACACCCCCCTACCCACACACACACTGTTTTAGTCCATTTGGAATGATAAATAAAACAAAATATCAGATTGGGTGGATTATAAAGAAAAAAATATTTTTCACTGTTTTGGAGGCTGAAAAGTCTAGAATCAAAGCCCTGGCATATTCACTATTGAATAAGAGGCCATTTCTTCACTCATATATTATGGTTTAGAAATGAGATGTCCCCCAAAAGCTCCTGTGTTGATGCAAGGCATGAAATGATTCGATTATGCATGTTGTGACCTGATCAGTGGATTGGCCTGTTTGGTGGATTCATAATTTGAATGCATTACTAGGTGGTAACTGTGGTGTAGCTGGAGGAAGTGAATCACTGGGGATATGTTTTGAGGATTTTCTGTTTTGTCACTGCCTCCTACTGCTGGTTCTCTGCTTCCTGGTTGCCATCAGCCAAGGAGCTCTCCTCTCTAGGTGCTTCTTCCATGATGTTTAGCCTCAACTTGGGCCCAGAGTGAGGAAGGCAGTCAACCATGGAATGAACCTGTGAAACCATGAACCAAAATAAACTTTTCCTGCTCTAAGTAGTTCTTGATGGGTATTTC
Organism: Geosciurus inauris; assembly: GCA_004024805.1. Lineage (NCBI taxonomy): Eukaryota > Metazoa > Chordata > Mammalia > Rodentia > Sciuridae > Geosciurus > Geosciurus inauris. Next base: position 31,887 of record PVHX01003395.1, read on the forward strand.
GGTCAGTGTGATTAACAACTGATCAATACATCATATTTGGTACATTTTGTGGTGTCCTCACATGGTAGAAAGCTCTTTGGGGTATCTTTAATAAGAACACTAACCCCAAGTATGAGGAATTTACTTCAATGACCTGAAGGCTTCTGAAAAGGTCCCTTCTCCTAATATTATCTTAACCTTGGGATTTAGGATTTTAATATATGAAATTTAATGGGACACAAACATTGACAACATGGCATACACAACTTATATGCATATATGTATGTGTGCTGTAAAGGTAAATACCAAAGTAAAGATATAAAAATTATCGATATCAGAAGCCTGGATAAGTTTGGGATCATTATAGGTGAAAACTGAATTGGCTCTTTCCAGCATGCAAGAAATTATTGAAGTTTTAGGTATTTCTGTAACAAGTTAATAATCAAGGATAACATAAAATTTTCATTGTGTATTTGCAACATAAAAATCAACAGGTGTTTCATATTGGAAATTTTGTGTTATTTTTTCTCTGGAGAACTAGTTGATAAGCATTTATTGGCAAACTACTGGGTGATAGGCACTGAAGCTTTTGGTGCAGTTATTATCTATTTCTATAATGGATGGTGGTTAAACAAGTTCTCATTCTTTAGTTAGACTTTATTTTATTTTTAGAGCTAGGGATTGAAGCCAGTGCTTTGCTCATGCTAGGCAAATCCTCTCCCTTAAAATTCTCATGCATTTTAGATTTTCTTCTGTGTATACAATACAATAAAAACAATGGAAACCCTATGTTTCTATTTGTAATTTTATGTCAGATTTTACACAAAAATCTGACATATCAGGGATGTATGTTAGTAAAAAGAGCAAAATATGAGATCTAGCATTATGGTTTTCAAAACTGGTCCATAGTCAACCCTGAATTCAGATGTAATATTGTCTAATTCAAAGACTTTGTTCTTTTTTTGAAAGCAACCTAAAGCATATTAGGTGGTTTTATGGTTTCCTATTTGTCTCTGTAGTGTCCTGCTGAAAATCTTCAAAGTTGATGGTATGAATTCACTTTTGCAGCACCATAAGATCAAAGATTTTTTTAGTCATCAGGTGGTAGAACCAGTTCTAAGACAATTTCAAAAGAACTGATTCAAGATGATTTATTCCCCTCAATTTAAAATAAATGATCCAACAATATTATAACCAGCAAGAGATTGGAAAGATGTACAAGTGAACACATTCTCATGATGCTGTCATCAGATCATAATTTCTTAATGGCTTTTGTACAATTGTCAGAAAAAGTTCTCAGAATCAGAAACGTCTTAGGTTGCTGTAACTTTTAGGTTTAATGTAATAAGTTGAAAACAGGTATAAAATAAACATAAGTCACTTTATTTTGCTGATAATTTACTTTTTCTTCATTGACAAATCACACATCATATTTGTGTGCTTGGATAGTTCTTTGATTTTATGTCTGAATACACATTGACAAATCACACATCATATTTGTGTGCTTGGATATTTCTTTGATTTTATGTCTGAATACACACATGCTTACCAAGAAGGACCTTTTCGGTATTGTAGAAGTGTATCTTAATACAATAATAAACGTAAGACTGCTAATTAAAAGCTTGGTATTTAACACTGCTGGCTTTGACACAAGGTAATTTACAACTTTGTAATTCCCCTTGATGGAACACAATCTTTCTTTGCTTTCTTCTACGGAAAGATCATGCCATATTAAACAGAATTCTGATAATGTCACGCTCTTATCATATTACAGAAAGCACTAATCCTTGGGCCATTCGCCTACCTCCGTATTCTTGAAATGATGCATGTTGGTCTTGAACTCCTCTCTTGAGAGTTTGCCTTTTTTGAGCATATTGAGATTAGTCTAATTATTGCCCAAAGTGATCTTGGTTTTATGCAAAGAAGTCTTGGTTCCGGATGTTGAATTTAAGTTTTATTATTTTTCACTAAAAAATGCCAACAACATGCTTATAAATCTTCTCCGTGCTTTCTTCCAGGATCTTCTACTGAATTAGGATGAAAGGAGCCACTGCTACTTTTAGAAATTGGTGTGGAGGAGCTAGGAGAATAAGAAAAAGAAAGAGTGAAGAGAACAGAATAAGAAAAGGATGAACTGAATTTCTTTCACTGGTGTTTTATCTTCCCAATTGTCACAGATGTTTCCAAATTAAGTATATTTGATATGTAGTATTTTTTATCATCATAAGAAAAAATTGTAGGTGAAGGAGACTTAGCTCTTTTCTTTGGATGAGATTGGAATGTTTGTAATAAAGTACATATTTTGGGGAAATTATGTCTATGAAAAGGATTTGGATGGAAGAAGATACCTAATTGGTTGTGACTCAGTGGTAAAGTGCTTGCCTAGCACATGTGGGGCACTAGGTTCGATCCTCAGTACCACATTAAAAAAATAAATAAAATCAAGATATTGTGTTCATCTACAATGAAATATATATATCTATTAAAAATGTTTGAATAAGTGTATCCATTACTATAAATGTAACTTATACAAGTATTTCTTTAGAAAATATTTTCAGGAGAGCCGGGTACTGCGGCACACGACTCTAATCCCAGCACTTTGGGAGGCTGAGACAGGAAAATTGAGAGTTCAAATCCAGTCTCAGCAATGACAAGGTGCTAACCAACTCAATGAGACCCTATCTCTACATAAAACACAAAATAAGGCTGGGGATGTGGTTCAGTGGTCAAGTGGCCCTGAGTTCAAACTCCGGTACCAAAAAAAGAAAGAAAGAAAAAAGAAAATATTTTCAGGAGAGGCTGATCTATGGCTTTGAATAGAAAATAGATGTTTTAAAAACTAATGTGTAAATAATTATGTATTGCTATTTTCATGGATAATGATATAAGACATTTGGTAAGCAGTTTAGAATAATTGACGGTTTTATATTTTATACAATGTTGTACTAATAAACTGTTCTGTATTGATAAGACTTGTATTGTTTCCATGACATTGTTTTAGGAAGGCATCTTAAGTTCCTATTTCCTCCCTGTTAGATAAGATGATAGTCAGTAGTGGTTAGTTATTTCTATCTATTATATGAAATACTTTATTTAAAATGAGTTATTGGGTTTTTACTACATTATTGAAATTTTCTCTCTTTGCTCTTAGAATTTAATTTGGTTCTTTTAGACCTTTGTAAACAGTGGACTTTAACTTAAGCCATCATCTTTCTTTCCCGTTCTTTGAAGTTTGCTTTCTAGGATAAAAGATTGACAAAAAGACTCAAGGGACACAGAATGTGTATGCTGGGAATTCAACCACAATTGGGTTAAAATTGTATTTCATGTATAGTAAATTCAATACTAACAAGACTCTTTCCTTAAAACTCGATAGGGATAAGTTATTGTAGGATTTTCAGAAAGGATCACATTTGACAGGTGTGTGTATATAAGGGGATGTTCCTGAGAAATGCCTCCTATCACAATGGAATAGGGAGGAAGACTTATTATCAAGTGATAAATTAATATTACTGTTCACACTATATATTTATACTTCTCTATTTTGGAGAGGTTATGACTTAGTTTCCTATTTAATCACTCTATCAGTAATTGAATTAAGCATTTATTGATAATCTAGGTACAAGAATTCTACAAGGCTTATGAGAAATTCATATTATGAAATATGAATATGTCTAGGACTGGCTCTCAAGAAAGTTCAAATTAAGTTCCTAGTAAATGTATAGGTAAGTTATTTTAATCCTAGAAAAATGTGATCAATTCTGCAAAAATGGTGTAAATTATCAATTCGTTATTTGTTAAACTTCTATTTATCATACATAAGTTTGGATATTATAGAATAAAGAATATAACAATGAATTTATGATCTAAATCTAAAAGGACAAATTATAGAGAAATTAAGTGGGAAGTCAAGGAGAAGTTAGCATTTAAAATTGGTTGAAGATAAAACGATAAGATAGTATTAACTAAAAAGAGACAAAAAAATCTTCAATCAGTGAAAAACAACAACAACAACAACAACACAGTGTTAAATATGTTTGGACATATTAAAGCCATTCTTTAAAGAAGTGTTAGTTTATCTAATGTATTCTAGTGTAACAAATGTTTATTGAGAAACTTTTATATGTTAATAGTGCTTCTGTCATCAAAACAAAAATGAAGAAGACATCATCTCTGGCTTCAAGGAGCTTTTACTCCAATAGACTAGATCAGAAAATGGTGAGAATTAAAGAAATTACATTTTGGCATTTATCAAAACAAATCCATAGCTCAGCCTTTCAGGTATTTAGTGAGTGGATTGACGATGGCCCCTCTCTGCAGCTCTACATGTAATGGTTTGTTATGCTGGTTATGTTCAGGAAGAGTAAGTTTTCCCAAAATCAAGACTTGAGAAGGTCACCCTCACATATTGGCAAATAGCATATGGGAATGCACTATAATGTATGAAAACTAATTAAGTAAATATGTAGATTATATCACATATTTTATTCAAGTAACCCTTATATCATGTTCAAGGAGCTTGAAAGATGTTTTTAATAAAACCTTATATTGAAGATATTATGAACAATACAAACACAAGCCAAAATTTGGAAGATAGCAGAGTGATATTCTGCCTGCTCAGCCACATTATGAATTTAGTTAGGAGCCAACTGGAATAATAAGTCAGTAAAAAAAATGGAATATTCAAGATGACTTGAAATTATATTTACTCACTAAGGTTATTGATTAATCTTGGCCTCAGTATCAATCTACTTGCAATTCACTAGTGTTGTTATAAATTCATCAGAGCTAATAGGTCATAAAATATTATATATTTTATATTGATCTTATATTTAAACACTGTTAAATCCCAGCACTTAGGGAGGCTGAGACAGGAGAATCGCGAGTTCAAAGCCAACCTCAGCAATGGTGAGGTGCTAAGCAATTCAGTGAGTCCCTGTCTCTACATAAAATACAAAATAGGGCTGGGAATGTGGCTCAGTGGTCGAGTACCCCTGAGTTCAATCCCCAGTACCAAAAAAAAAAAATAACCCCACTGTTATATATATTAAAATGTACTTAATATATGAGTAGAGCAACACTTTAATGTATAAAATTAATAACAATATTTTGCATGATCAAGTATATTATATTACAGTCTGTGATTTAAGAAAGTTTTGAAAACATTTCTCCAAATGAAGGTGTTAAAGACTTGTGATAGGTTGCAGAAACAGAAAAGAAAGGTGAAATGAGATGAAGTAAAGCTGTAAAAGTAAAAGTAGCCATATTTATAAACTGATTGGAGTTGTAGATCAGAGACTGAGGAGAAACAAAGATGAGATGAAACCTTGGAAAAATGGGAGGATTTTAGAGAAGAACAATAGGTAACATTTTAGGACTTATGGCAATGTGTGTCTTAAATGTCTTTCTTAGAACACTATGTTCCACAAGATTAAGAAATGCACTTTTCAAAAAAAACATTGTATGATTAAATACGTGATAAAAAATATGGCTAAAATAGCAATCATACTGATTTTGATTCCCAAAGACTTTTTCTTATCCTCATTGAAAAGACCCAGTTATGAGAAACAGTGTGATTTTACTTCACTATCGACCAAGGAAGAAGGGTCTCTCTCCCCTCCCAATCCCACTCTCTTTACATAGATAGATAGATAGGTAGATAGATAAATATCATGTGAAAAATAGCAGTAGAATTTTACTTGACAACAGCCCAAAGAATAAGGGGTGTGTGTGTGTGTGTGTGTGTATTCAGAGAGAGGACAAGAAATCTTACCCCTTGATAGGATCTGTGATCAGGTAAATCAATATACTAATTTCTACCCTTAGAGCTTTAAGTCTATTTTTAAATTCAAAAGTCTTATAAGATCAAAACAACCCTTTCCCCCTTATTTTAGCATATTTTCTATTCTCTCTCTCTTTATATATATATAGCTGCCAAATATGTCCAAGGATACTAGAAGTCTACAGAGAGAATGGACTTAATTATTAAGAAGTGTAAAGATAAAAATGTGAAAACAAAACTATAAGCAAACTCATGCATGGGTCAAGAGGAAGAGTCAGACATACTGAGGAACTGGAAACAGAATAGTTCACTGGCATCACATAAGGAGAGACAGGCTAGTTGTCTCTTTCATGTGCCATGGCAGATAAAAGAAGAACATATTGAGCTGCTGCTCTTGAATTTGGTAATGAAAATGCTAATAATGACCTACAAGCAAGCACCCTTTGCACAGATGATGAAAACAGAGACCAGGCAGCACATGGGAGATGAGACAATGTGTGGTTAGAAAGAAAAAGCAGCAAATGCTAAGTATTCTTAAGTGAAATTGTACAATAAGGATGAGAGCAGGGGCTGGCGGTCATGAGCACAGATGTAAATGTAAGAGAAAGAACCTGGGAGTGGAGGAGTAGATGAAAGGAGAGAGATGGAGATGTAGGGGCAAGTAGAGCTCAGGAAAGGAGCGGGCCACTATTATTCTGTGAAGAAAAGGAGGTAGAAATGGTAGGCTGAAGTGCCTTAGGATAATCTTATTTCAGAATTTTGTGAACTCTTAGCAATTTCACAGGTAAAATAGCATCTACTCTTAAAACTCTTATGCTAATATTGACTATGTAGCATAGCATTTTCTTTTCACTATTTATTAATTTGAATAATTGAATTAAACATTTCATTTTTGAGTGATGAGAGACATACAAAGTGACCAAATATATTTTTATCTATATTCAGTCTGTAATCTACAATTTCAAAGCAAAATTAAAATATTTCACATCATTAAGAAATATAGAAACACAATTAGGGGTTAAAATATCTGACCTGTATATATCCCTACTTCTGCCATGTGCCATGTATGTGTACTTAGTATGTAAGTGGAAATTAATTCAGCTGGTGTCGGTACTTTATATTTATTATCAATATTTTAGTACATTTTAAATAGAAAAAAACATTAATACACAGGGCCAGGATTTCAAACCTCTTATAAAAGCCACCAACATATTTATTTTTAAATTAAACTATTTAGAATAAAAAACAATGAAGAGCTTATTTCTTGGGGGTTTGACTGAGTTTTATTCAGACTTACATTTCTGCAGATATGTTTAGATAATTGTCTAAGAATTGATGTTTTAAGTATTTTGATGGAATGATAGACTATTGTTGATAATAAAGAGACCTTATATAGTGTCTCTGCAACAACCACTAATTAGCTTCATTATAGCCTACAGTTAATTCTTGTGAATAACTTATGTAAATGATGAGACTCTAGTAGGTTTTCTGAATTTCCTGACAATGAGATTTTCAAAGTAATGAGTGTGGTAAATTTCTGACAGCAGATACATTTCTTTGTTGCATTTTAAAAAGAAATAATCCAAATACTAGATTTTATTTAGTGGTAGAGGTTTTTCCTTTTCCAAAAGCTTTAAAGTATAAACTAAGCAAAGCAGAATAAAAAGAGCTTCAAGTTTGATTTGCATCTTAAGAACAAAGAAATAAATGAAAATGTGACTATTGTCTTTATCTTCACTGTTATTGTGTGCAGTATCCTTCGATAATCTTTTCTTGTAATGAGACTTAATAGCTGCCTTTGAGATATTAATGGAAATTGTCACAGACAAGGGAGATATTACTGCATCTAATGAACTAAAGTAAGACTAAAAGGAAAGGAGAAGGAACAATAAGTAAAATCTGCACAAATAAAAAGAATTTAACTAGTTTCTAAAATTTAACCCTGTATTTGACTCTGCCATAAAATCTCATGACAGAAATACATTCGTAGTCTGCGTTTTTCAAGTATCATTTGTCAAATAGAAGAACATCTTTTTTATTATTTTGCATTCAAGTAATATATAAAAACCTCTTGACTTCAATTTTACACTGTCCTTAAAACAAGACATCTTATATGGCTCAAGGGATAAGTCAGATTATTAAGTTTGTTACAGTCAACAAAAGGACAGATTCCAAGGGGGAAAAAACCTCCTCAAACATTCAAGTTAAATAATGGAAAAGAATAGAAGGAACAATGTGAAAATTACAACAGAATTCATTTGTACATTGAAAAGTCATTTTGGAAATTTGAAGTTTAAATCAGTTTTCTTTTAATAGCTGTTACATTGACTTCGCCCTTTTCAGACTTCACCTTTGGATAAAACTAATCCTCAGAAGAGTTGAATCTTAGGTAATGTGATTTCTTAAATGCAAACTCTTCCCATTGTTTCTTGAAAGCTGAGTAGTGAGTGCCTGCCATTTATGCAGTGGTGTATTGCCACCTAATTAAATGAAGGATGTACGATTGAGTTGTCAGGTAGAAAATTATGAGGTTAGTATGTAAGTTATGACTTACATACCAGACTTCCTTTTTTTTTTTTGAGCATTCCTTGAGGAACAAATAGTAAATAATACCACACAAACTTCCTGAGAACAAGATTCATGCCAGGATGCTGCCATGATAGCACTTGATGCCTAATTGAGCCTGGGATTGTTAAAATGTCTCCTTTTTATAGTCCTAAATAATGTAGAGCTAATGAACAGATTCCATTTTCTTTTTTTCTTTTTTTTTT
>PVHX01003395.1:40518-102967 GCA_004024805.1 Geosciurus inauris
TCCCATTCCCACCTCCCTTATTCATCAGCATCCACTAATCAGAGAGACCATTCGGCATTTGGTTTTTTGGGATTGGCTTACTTCACTTAGCATAATGCTTTCCAGTTCCATCCATTTTCGATTTGAAGCATTAGCTTCCCAGCAAAATTTTTTTTTATGATTGGTTTACTAAAAAATTAAAAATAAAAACAGACTATTCTTAGCATAATGCTGTCTACATTTAGATGTAAAACATTCATTAAAATGTATATGTAAATTGTTCACAGGACATATACAGTTATTCTTATGGCAGCTACCTTGTGAATTGATTGACCTTGAACAATGCATTCCATTTTAGTCACATATTTTGGTTCAGGATGGGGGGAAAAAATGGAATCTTTGTCCGTTGCTGTCTTTTTCTCTGACTTTCAGACATGTAGAACATTCTCGAAATTTTTAGACAGTGAATGCTTATCCCATACTTAAGAAGGAATACTTATTTTTTGCCTTCAACTATGGATATTACAAACAGATTAGTGGTGTTTCACCTCAGAACTGTCAGTGCTGAAGTGGTATGAGCTATTAACATTCTATAGTAAGTGGTTAGAAGCTTCCTTCGGTGTTTCTGTCCAAAGCCCATTCAACACGCCAGTTTGTGCTATTTTTGCTGGGATAATCCAGTCCTGTCCTTTTTGGTTGGTTGATGCCATTCAATATAGCACATTTACTGATGATGCTATGCAACTACTCAATCTCTTCTGCTTAAAAGAGAAATAAAAGTTTAGCCTTGAATCAGGTTTTACTCATAATTGATGTTACCATTTGGCTTCTACAGAAATATTTTATTCCAGGAAAAATAAAACGAAATGCAACAAATAATTAGAACTACTTTTATCAATCAAATTAGATTAAATATTATGCTAGCTGAGTATCACAATGCTAATGGAAATAGAAGATCATTTATATAACCTGCAGGACAGTTATACAGAATACCCAACAGGATGTCCAAAGATCAACATCCATCATTTTCTATCTCTATGACTCCTCTGAATTGTATGTTCAGCATGGGCTTTATAATAGCCCGAATAGCAATCGTTTAACAAAGAAATAAAATAAAGATATACATTTTTAACAAGACTATCATCTGTATATTCTTCATCTCCTTGTTCAATTAATTTATAAAGTACCACATATTTTCCTTCAGTTTTCTAAATCTAACAACTATGTCTAGGCTAGAAAAAATAGAATAAGTTTTCATATATTGAACCTAGACCTGTGACATGACCTCAATCTTACAGGAAAAATATGATGATGCCTTTTCAATGAATCAATGAATATATTAAGTAATTATTTTTTGTGCCTATTTTATGGCAGGGATTGAGCTAGACATTTGAGATAAGACAGTGAAAAAATTGGGGAAAAATCCCTAGCCTTTAGGAAATGCATTGCAGAGAGAGAATGTAGGAAACAAATAAATTAACTAGAGTACACCACAGGAGGATGAGTGCTCTGCAGAAAAACATAACAAAACAAAACTAGGAGAAAAAGACCAGAAGCATTCAACAGGAGAGAGTAGTGGTAGTGATGGGATCCTGATGCCAACAGATCTAAAGAACTGATGCTGAGAATTTCTACGTAGGATTCACTCATATTTTGTCATACCCTAATCTGAGGGACATTAATTATTTAGTATGAAATGTTTGGTCATGCTGGGTCATGCTATTGGATAAGTCAAATTTGATGTTTTTCTTCATTATTCTTTCAGGCTTTTTTATTTGCTAAATATTTAGGGATGATCAAAACCCGGCACATTCTGATGCTGCTAATATAGTGGAATTCTACTGTCTCCTTCAGAGATGACTTTTCAAAATGGGTAAACAATTACCTTGGCTTAATTTAAATTTAGTCCCCCTTTGAGTCACAATGATCCCTAAATGTCTCTTGATTCTCTAGTCTAGGATGCATTCCAGCTTCCAGAGAAATATGGGGTGGGAAAGGGAAAGAGAGTGACACAGATGCAGAGATAGAAACAAAGAGATGGCATTTTGATGACTATGACTATATTCTTTGAAATACTTAAATTTTAACAAAAATGTAAGTCTTCATAGACAAAATTTTCTATTTGGCACTGCCTTTACTGCAAGCAACTCTGAAGAAATAGATTCCATTTAAAAATTAATTTTATTGTGACTAGAAAAAGCTAGTCTGGTGGACTTTGAGGAGCCAGACTAATTGTGACCCAGTTAGAACAGGAAAGCTTTGCTTTTATTAAATGGAGTCTGAGGTGAATGTCAGACAGCATAGATCAACCTCTGTCCTCCTCTTGGCTTCCATGGGAGCTGCGTGAGTATTCAGAGTGTGGAGGTAATCTCACAAATCTAACAGACAATAGAATAACCCAGATTGCTCTTCTAGAATCTAGTCATTACTTTTTAAAATTGATTAATTTCTTTTTCAAATTCTACATTCTTGTTTTAGAATGAGTAAGTGGCTTTTCTTTGAGGAATGACAATCTAGCAACTTCTATACACATGTCTGTCAGTCAATATTAATATTTTTAATAAGATACACATTTAAAAATGTTTATATTCAAAACAAAGCCTCAGCATGAAGTTTTTGATTTGTATTTCTCAAATTTTAAATTTATAATTATTTATTATATGAAAAAATCCCTGTGCATTATAATTTTTACTAGAAATATTTTTTATTGCTAATAAAAATAAGTTCTTAAAATAAGAACTTATTAAATAAGTTCTTAAAATAATCATCACAATTTTCCATAACTTATAAATCTCTTATTCTCCTTCCATCTTCAATGGAGTAAATTGATATATAAAATCAAATCAATTTTTCCTCTTGTCATAACCAATTCTGTAAAAAAAGTTATATGGTAATTAAAACTATTATTGTAGTGTTAAGATTGGATTATGTTTAATTCAAGTTTTTACTTTTTCCCATTGATAGCAAATTTCTAATCCTCAAGAACTAATAAATAGCCTAATATGAAATAGGTAAATTTTCTCTTATATGGTTGAAGAAAAATGAAACATTTTTTTGTAATGAAAAAAGACTATTCAAATATTTAACTGCTTCTTTAACTACTTGCTCAATTATCTTAAGCCTCAAACGAAAATAAAAACAATCACATAAATAATAATAATATCCTTGGATTCTTTTATGTTTAAACAACTAGAAAAACTAGGGATAGTAGGAACATAACTCAACTTTATAAAAGTTATCTGTGCTAAACCCAAGGCCAACATCATCCTAAATGGAGAAAAATTGGAAGCATTCCCTCTAAAAATGGGAATAAGACAGAGATGCCCTCTTTCACCACTGCTATTTAACATAGTCCTTGAAACACTAGCCAGAGCAATTCGACAGATGAAAGAAATTAAAGGGATACAATAGGAAAAGAAGAACTCATACTATCATTATTTGAAAATGACAAGATTCTATACTTAGAGGATCCAAAAATTTGAATCAGAAAACTTCTAGAGTTAATAAAATGAATTCAGCAAAGTAGCAGGATATAAAATTAACACCTATAAATCAATTACATTTCCATATATCAGTGATGAATCCTCTGAAAGAGAAATTAGAAAAACTACTCCATTCACAATAGACTCAAAAAACAAAAACCCCTTGGGAATCAATTTAACAAAAGAGGTGAAAGACCTGCCTCTACAATGAAAACTACAGGACACTAAAGAAAGAAATTGTACAAGACCTCCTTAGAAGATGGAAAGATTTCCCATGTTCTTGCATAGGCAGAATCAATATTGCCAAAATGGCCATTCTACCCAAAGCACTGCATAGATTCAATGTGATTCCAATTAAAATCCCATCATCATTCCTTATAGAAATAGAAAAGACAATCATGAAATTCATTTGGAAGAATAAGAGACCCAGAATAGCCAAAGCAATCTTTAGCGAGAAGAGTGAAGCAGGAGGCATCTCAATACCAGACCTTAAACTATACTACAAAGCTATAGTAACAAAAACGAAATGGTACTGGCACCAACATAGACATGTAGACCAATGGTACAGAGTAGAAGACACAGAGACAAACCCACATAAATACAGTTATCTCATACTAGACAAAGGTGCCAAACACGTACATTGGAGAAAAGACAGCCTCTTCAACAAATGGTACTGGGAAAGCTGGAAACCCATATGCAGCAAAATGAAACTAAATCCCCATCTCTCACCATGCACAAAATTCAACTCAAAGTAGATCAAGGACCTGGGAATTAGACCAGAGACCTATGCCTAATAGAAGAAAAAGTAGGCCCAAATCTTCATCATGTTGGCTTAGGACCTTACTTCCTTAACAAGACTCCTATAGCACAAGAAGTAAAAGCAAGAATCAATAAATGGTATGGATTCAAACTAAAAAGCTTCTTCTCAGCAAAAGAAACAATCAATGAAGTGAACAGAGAGCCTACATTCTGGGAACAAATTTTTACCACATGCATATCTGATAGAGCACTGTTCTCCAGGATATATAAAGAACTCAAAAAACAACATCAAAAACAACCCAGTCAATAAATGGGCTGAGGAGCTGAACAGACACTTCTCAGAAGAAGATATTCAATTGATTAACAGACATACGAAAAAAATGTTCAACATCTCTAGCAATTAGAGAAATGCAAATCAAAACTACTCCAAGATTTCATCTCAGGCCAGTCAGAGTGGCAGTTATCAAGAATACAAACAACAATAAGTGTTGGCAAGGATGTGGGGGATGCACACTCATATATTGCTGTTGGGACGGCAAATTGGTGCAACCAATCTGGAAAGCAGTATGGAGGTTTCTTAGAAAACTTAGAATGGAACCACCATTTAAAGACCCAGCTATCCCACTCCTCGGTCTATACTCTAAAGGCTTAAAAACATCATACTACAGTGACACAGCCACATCAATGTTTCTAGCAGCTCAATTCACAATAGATAAACTGTGGAACCAACCTAGATGCCCTTTGATAGATGAATGGATAAACTGTGGTATATATACACAATGGAATATTACTCAGCAATAAAAGAGAATAAAATTATGGCATTTGCAGTTAAATGGATGGAGTTGGAGAATATCATGCTAAGTGAAGTAAGTAATCCCAAAAAACCAAATGCCAAATGTTCTCTCTGATAAGTGGATGCTGACCCATAATGGAGGAGCTTTGGTCAAAGGGGAAGGAGGGGGGAGGAGACGTGGGGGCTGGAAAGATGGTGGAATGAGATGGACATCATAGTCCTAGCTTCATGTATGACTCATATATAATGTGATTCTACATCACATAAAACCAGAAAAATGAAAAGTTATGCTCCATCTGTGTATAATGAATCAAAATGCATTCTGCTATCATGTCTACCTAAGTAGAATAAATAAATTAAATAAAAAAGAATATCCTTGGAAATTTCAACTAAACTTATCAATACTGATGCATTGATTCAAATAAATATAACCACCATACATACTGAGGACATTTTAGTAGATAGTTGGCCAATACTGTTTAACTATCTCCTTTGGGGTAAATAAATACATTTTAATGAAAAAGATAGTGTAGTTGCTTTAGTAAGTAAATATGCGCCATTAATTCATTCTTGGATTCAACAAACATTCATGGGCTTTAACTTTGTGTTGCAGGTACAGACTAAAACATGTATGAAGAATTTACCACCTAATGTGAAAGATAAGCAATGAAATTATAATAAAAATATAATTGTGCAATGGTAGAAATATGTATAACAAGGTATGGAAACTTGAAAATGGGACAATTTCACATTGTGGTTGAAGAGAGTTGGACAAGAAAGGAAATAGCTAAACTGGAACTGAAAGATAACCAGAGATTCACCAGCTAGAAAGCTAAGTGAAAAAATGAGCATGGGAAATATAACAGACAAGACGGTTGTGTGTGGGATTATTAGGTTGGGAATCCACATCCAGAGGAATTAGAAAAGATGAATGTAGAGTAGTTTGATATAATTGGAGATAGCTTCCTCCTTCAATTGTGATCAGGCCTAAGCTGAATCAAAAGGGTTTGTATTAATTAATTATAAATTAATTCAATCTAGAAAGATTAAAAATGCAGGTGGGTACTCCAGGAGTATGTTCTTCATTATGATTATCTTGTGTACCTCAGAATTATACCAAAGCATGTAACATCTATTCCAGGGCCTCCTAGCTTCCATGTAGAAAAAATAATATGTATATACTACAGATAAGTAGAACTTGGCATTTGTATTGATTGCATTGAAAACTCAAAAGTAAAAACATATCATTTGCTGTCTTGTTTTCTTCTGTTATACTTGCTATAACAAGCTATGGAATCTATAGAAAAGGAAGACGTTAAATGATTTTGGTAAGGGTAAGGCATCATCATATTTTAAATCATATCTCTAACTTCAGTGTTGTATTATGATAGGAGTGATGATGAACAGAATTCCTGCTCTAGATTTCAGGAACAGTGTCTGTCATCTTCATTTCAGTCAAAACCACCTGCAAACTGAGCAAGTGCTCCTTAAATTTGTGTTGAATAAATTTAAAAAATGTTGGTGATTACTGATGAGAGAGAGGGAAGCTTGACCCAGGGCAGTGATGATAGGGAGTAGAGGATCAGAGATGGACATATATATATATGAAAACTTTTTAGGAATTGATGTGAACAATACCTGGTGGCTGATTCTGAAAGGAAGAAAGAACAGAATGTTTCAGGCCTTGGAGAGAGAAAATATTTTGGGTCATTTTTTAAAAATGCCCTATGGGAAACAAAAGTGCAGCATACATGTTCTTGCTGCTTAAAAATTTATTTGTAATTGTGGCTTCTACAATCTAATGTTAGGATTTCAAAGGAGTTACTGTTTACTACCTTTTTCTGAATATGCATATTGTGTCTCCAAAGCGATTGTAAAATTTGTGCGGGTAGAAACTGAGTCTAATACCTCTATATTATCTTTACCTGGTACACAGCATGGCACTTACCAAGCATCTCCCAATCAATCAGTATTATTATTTCAATTTAAGTCAACATAACAAACAGAATATTTTTTAAAAATATATAATTTTTGCTTTTTTTTTGTATCAGGGATTAAACCTAGGGGCACCTAATTACTGAGTCACATCTACAGCACCCTCCCTCCCCCTTGGTATTTTCTTTAGAGAAAGGATCTTACTGCATTGTTTAGGGACTTGCTAAGTTGCTAAGGCTGGCTTTGAACCCTAGATCCTTCTGCCTCAGCCTCTTGAGCTGTTGAGATTACAGGTGTGCACCATATTGCCTGGCTAAAAAATAAGTAGATACAATGATATATTCTGAGATTTTCTCCAAAATATTCTCTTTGACATTCATCACATGGGAACAGGGCATAGTTGAAACTTTTTAAACTTATTCTTTTTGGTATTTTGATACTTCATCCTCATTGATTAGTGCTGAACTGGGATCTACAAGAATGGTGATGAGATTATTTTCCTTGCCCCGCATTAATGATTCCAATTATGTACGTGGAGAATCCAATTTCTGGACCTAGATCAGTCCTTCCTGTTTACTATTTTGGTTATCTATTCATTATTCTGTTTAGTGGTCTCCAGTTTTCCATAATAACTTGATATTCTTCACTTTGGGTTCTTTGACTTATATCATGATGCTATTTTTAAAAATATATTTTCAATATATTTAAAGATCTTACTAATTTACTTAAGTATATGTGATCATTTGGGTAGAATTGATAGTATAGAAATATTCTTTTTTCCTTAAGAGGAATGATAAGTAAATTCAATGCAGGAAAAATATGTTTTTATATTCATGGTGTAAAGATCAAATTTGAGTTTAGTTACCTTAATGCATTGTGTGAAGGATTTGTGTACACTAATAAGAGGAATTTTAAAGGTAAAGATGTTAGTATATATCAATAATTTATAAATATTAATTTGTCTGTACATAATTATTTTAATAGAAATAAATACTTTTTATCATTTTTTTCTAGTAGAAATAAAGTGTATTGAGGAAAGCTTAAAGAAGGAAAAGATCCACATAACTACTGCATGCTAATTTGCTTATTAGAACACTTAAAATTTACTGCTATAATTAACTAAATATAGTCTTGTTTTTGCTACTATTCACAGTCTGAGATTCTGATGTATAGGTGAGAAGGATATAAATTCTAAGTAATTTCAAATGAATGACTCAGCAAATGAAAAAGAATTTGATGTGACCAATACGTACTTTCAATATACAAACAAAAAATTAATTTTTAAAAAATATAAATGTTGAAGATGTTAAAAACCTATCTTCAGCCATAGTGGCGTACACTGCAATTCTGGAGTCTAAAAGGCAGGAGGAGCACAAGTTCAAGGCCAGCCTCAGCAACTTAGAGAGGCCCTAAGCAACTTAAGGAGACCCTGTCTCACAATAAAAACTAAAATGGGCTAAGGATGTAGCTCAGTGGTAAAGTGCCCCAGGGTTCAATCTCTAGTACCAAAACAAAACAAAACAAAAACCAAACAACCTCAAACAACAAAAATAAAACAAGAAAACCTATCTTCAAAATTTATAGATATACACAGCTATTTGAAAATTTCACATTAGTAATAGCTTTATCCAGAACTATGCTTTGCTCTGGAAAGTTGTCTTTATTATTTGAAATACATATTGCAGGATAAATTTTCAAAGATTGTAAATAAAAAGAAAGCTATCACAATGTGACAAAGGATAATTCATAATGAGAACCTCAAATTCAGATCCATTTATGAAGGAAGAAGACAAGAGGATTAAGTACAAGAAGGATCTTTTCTGCCTGTGAAGTTGTGGTCATAGACTCAAATATTTCTAATTGTATAACTTGGCTGTGTGTTCAGTAGAACATCACTCAGATGTTCTTGTCCTGGACGTTGTAATTTTTTTTTTAAAATATGAGTTTCCTTTAAAAGCTTTCAGGCATGAGCCTTTGTGTTGTAAATCAAGTCTACCTGAGTGTACGCTTTAACTGCTTAATCCGTGAAAGCGATATTCTTGTTTGTTTTGTGATATTTGATTCCCTATTAAATACTTTAAAATGGAGATTTTGATTTGGCCATGTTGTGTAAGGGTACTTAACATCTAAGAAGATTCACTTGTCATCAATATATTTAAAGGATCTTAAAATATTTCTTTGGAATGGAGACATTTTGAAGAGTGTTGTATTCATTACCCATCTCTAAAAAAGTAAAAGTTGCAATTACAAAGTATCACAGGGAACATATTTCTTCTCTTTCTGTCTAGTTCAAGTATGGGAATGCACTGAAATGGAGTGAGTAAAGAATTTAGGGGGAAAAAATAGACATATATTGTCAACTAGCTTTTAGGTAATTGCACTTGACCACCTGATTAAATTTCCTGGAATTCTTTTGTTAGGCAAAATACATCCACTCAAAATTTTCTTGCATAAGCATGTTATAAAGAGAAAGAGGAATGTTAGCTGAAGTTTTATGTGGGATCAATACAGGGATTTTTGTTTGTTTGTTTGTACTGGGGATTGAACTCAGTGCAAGTGCTCTGCCACTAATCTACATCCCAAGTCCAGGATTCTTTTTGTTAAAAATTGTAAAAAAATAACATTTTCAGACTGGTTGAAATATCTTGTAGAAACGGAAAATCTGAAGACTTAATTCTTCCCCTCATGAATAACAGGAGAGTAAATAATCTGGTAACGAAATGATTAAGGGCCCAATCTGGTACTATGATGCAAATTCAACAGGATGTTGTGAAACCCTAAGTAAAATGGAAAGGAGAGGTTCTTTTTGCAAAGAGGTTTGTAACTGGGAAGAACAATTTTGGGGATAAAAATATTCTAGGTGGAGAGACTAAAGCAGGCATCAGTTTGGTTTTACACAAAGAAATGAAATGCCTTAAGGGCTAATGCAAAGAATTTGTTTGTTTGTTTTTTTTTTTTTTTAACAGTGAAAAAGCACTAGAGGGTTTTTGAAAAAGTCATGTTGATCACCTCATAAAGAATGAATGGTATTAAGAAGTATGCATGTAGAGGCTAAGGTGGTGGTGGTAGCTCCATGGTAGAGTGCTTGCACAGCATGAGTTCCATCCCTCCCTCCAAAATACAGGCAGACACAAGAAGTGGATTGTAATAGAACAGATGAAGTTGAGGTGACAAGGCTCAGGATGGCTGTGAAAAAAGTGCATAAAGGTGAAATTTTTTTTTTTTTTTGGTACTGGGGATTGAACTCAGGGGTACTCGACCACTGAGCCACATCCCCAGCCCTATTTTGTATTTTATGTAGAGACAGGGTCTCACTGAGTTGCTTAGCACCTCGCCATTGTTGAGGCTGGCTTTGAACTCGCGATTCTCCTGTCTCAGCCTCCCTAAGTGCTGGGATTACAGGCTTGAGCCACCGCACTTGGCTAAAGGTAAAATTTTATTTTACTTAAACACAAGTATTTAAATAAGTATTTAAAAATACTTTTTACAATAAAGTTATAGTTAAGAGTAACTGGCATTTAATGACCAGTTGCTGTTTCCTGAGTTATCTTGAATTTGTGGTAAGAATTTAATAAACAATAATTTGTTTATTTTCACTCCTATTTATCTTGTTCTCTTTCTATAGGTGAGAAATTGAACTTCAGAGGCACTTTCACTTGCTCTAATACATACATTCGCACATGTTGGAGTTCAATCCTTAACCAGTCTACTCACTTGAGTCTACATTTTCAATCGACCTTGTATTGTCTTCCCAAGTGATGGTGTTTTATCTTACACCTCTGTCAGCACAACTATCTATATTTCAGGCTCCACAACAATATTATTCATTAGTTCTAGTCTGTCCTACAAGTTTGTGACAAATCAAAGTGGGGAGGAGTTTTCCCTTTCTTATTTGGAACTAAAAGATCCCTAAAATAAATTTCATCAAAGGTCTACAGAAGCTCATTTCCCCAAGCCATTTCTTTCTATTTGTCTAACCTAGCCCCATGGTTCTTTTTTAGTTAATCCCACATGAGTTTTGGTGTATAAGCCTTGTTTTCATGTGCCATTGTGAGTGGAAGGACAGGGAAGTCTACTCCCTTGATAAATATAAAAAGTAAGCTTCTTAAACATGATGATGAGTTCTTCTCTACCACTTATTTTCTGACCCAATTTCAGAGAATAAGTATAATTGGAGATCAATGATGAAAGAGATTTGGGGAGATGTACATTTTATCCACACAGAAACAAAAACTCCAGGAAAATATTTAATGATCCAATCAATTTTATATTGTAGTCATGTTTCATGATTGCAAGTCAAAAAAAGTCCATACCTCAGAAATATGAATAGAGGTACAAAGATTCTTCTTCTTAACCAGCATAGATATTAAAAAAGAAGCTATTCAACAGATATATAAAAAAATGTTCAACATAATTAGGGAAACGCAAACCAAAACTGTACTGAGATTTCATCTCACTCCAGTCAGAATGAGTCATCAAATATTCAAACAAATAAATGCTATAGAGGATGGGGAGAAAAAGGAACAATTTTATACTGTTGGATGCATTGTAAATTAGTACAACCATTATAGAAATCTGTATGGAGGGGATCACCATGTAACCTAGCTATACCACTCCTCAGTATTTATTCTAAAGAATTAAAGTCATCATAGTACAGTGACACACACATACCCATATAGTCGCACAATTTACAATAGTCAAACTATAGAATCAGCCTAGGTGTCCATCAGTGGATGAATGAATGAAGAAAATGTGCTATGTATACAAAATGGAGCCTTTTCAGCCATAATGAATGATAAAATTATGTTCAAGTTCTTTCTTTCATTAAAGAAACTGTTCTCTCTGTTCTAAAGATGAGGAAAATAATGGTTATTGAGAATTGTCTTGACAAGGCCACACAGCTAGTAAGTGGCCGAGATTGAAATGAAACCCCTCTGACTCCTCAAACTCAGCTTTCACCACTGTGTTTGACTGTCTCTCTACTCTCACTGTCCTTCTGCACCATTCTGCCCATTGAGACGGTTTTTAAAATACCCATTTATTAAACGATATCAGGCTATCCTTTCAAAAGTTATTTTTCTTTAAGAATTCCTTCTATCATTGAGAAGTGCAGTCACTTCAAGCAGCAGCTGTTTACTAGATTACTCCAGTAGATTTCTTGGATGAGCATAGCAGTGCAGCAATTAAAAAATAAATTTATTTTTAAAAAAACTCTACCATGATGTAGAATGTGTAGGACAATTTAATTAGCTATAAACTTCTGCATAAATGACTTTTTGAGGTTAGAAAATGACAATGTTCAGTAATCTTAGTCGTTTTGGCATTATGAAGATAGGTTCAACTGATGACTATTGTCATTTGTGTTAATAGAAAAAGCTTGAGTAGAGGGTCAGTCCTTGTGCTTTTCTTCTGATCTTGTAAAGGAAGGTAGTAGAGGATGGTTGTGTGGGAGGAAATCGATTCTTTACATTTCTTTAGTCTTATAAATATATCACGAAGAGAAAATTGGCAATGCCGTTTAACTTACTATATTTTTCTTCTTTCTATCCTATCCTTCACTCCCAAAAAGGAATGTTTCATATTTTAAGCAGTTTGAAATTGATGCTCCCCTGAATGATTCATGTTTTCAATAGGCTATCTCACATATATGTGAATTTTTGTTTTTGTTTTTGTAATGTGGTATGACCTAGTGACATTAGGAAAAAAAATATGTGTTTCATTATACCAAAAATCACATCCTAATATTCTTCATGGGTTTTATCTCAAAAACTGTAGTTACCCTGAATGTTTTCCCACTGCTGAAGTCATCGTCTTGATAGTTAGAATAATTTGTTTGCTTTCCTCTCCAAGTGGTCAGAGAATAATCTTTAAAGATTCTGGGGAATGCAAGGAATTTTTATAACAACCAAAATATGAGGATTAGGGTTCCTATTTAATCCTAATAATCATAATTTAAGTAATAATTTAATAATAACTAAATAATAAAAAAATTAAATTACATAATTTAACCACTTAAACCTAGTGATTAAAGGAAGGGGAATTATTTCTTATTGCATATAGGAAGGTTATATGGAATATTAGTTAAGTAAATCCATGAACTAGATTGCCTTAATTTGAAACTGCTCTGCTAGTCACTAGTCCCCTGTATATTTTCCCATTGGATGAACTTCCCTTGGGCAAGTTACTTATCTCAGTTATCTCATCTGCAAAATGAAGATTATGGTATGGTTGACCTCATATGGTGGTTTGAGTTATCAATACATTAACAATCCTAAAGTACCTAGAAGAATGCTTGTTACTTAGTAAGAGCTCTGTGTTTATTAAATGCATCATTTCTAATCATTACTTTTTGGTTAACTGAGAATTGGTAGTTTTGAGTTGAACTGTGATTCTGCACCTATTCAGAAATTATTGAAGCAACTCAGACATAGGTTCAAGTATCCAAGTCTAACATCATTTTGGTTCTTGATTAAACATTCAGGGAACAGCTCTGATTGTCATAGGAATCTGAGAATTTTCATCTGAAAGATATCTTCAAATTCATTTAGTCCAGATCTTTCTTTTTATAGATAGGAAATATCTGGATGAAGTTTAAAATGGCCTAGCTGTTCAGTGCCAAAGTCAGGACTAGAATTCAGTTCCTATAATGTCCAAAGCAGTGTCTAAGAAAGATTGAGTGATTTTTAATATGACAATATGGTTTCCCATTAACATCCTAAGGCAAGTTTATTCTCAGGAACCCAAATGTTTGAGGTTGTTCAATACTGTCTTTACCATCATGACCTTGTCTATCAAAGTGCTATACTTATATTTGGACCAACATAAGAGTATTCTTTAAAAGTGTTAGATTTGTGCCATAGGGAACACTTCTCTTTGTCTCTGGTTTTGCTCTATATACAAAGCAAAAGAGAAATTTAAGTCTCTAAAGCATAATGTATAAAAAGTATAAGCATTCAAGTAAGTATATTGTGCTTGATAAGCATTATTCAGTAGGAACTGTCTCTTGACCTTGAATTTACTTGCTCCAAACACACAGTGACACTTGATGCTGGATTGTGGGTAACTAAAGTATTTGATGGAGAAAACAGTTCTACATAGTGAGTAATAAACTTAGGTTCATTGTCCAAAGAGACACAATGGACTGAAAACAGAATAACTTAAAAATGTTTAGACATATTTATACCCCAAAGATCCATGGTAGATCATTAGTAAAGGGAATGCAGTTGTTCTGGGAAGTCATATATAATATTTATGATTGCAAAAGGGTGAAATCCTTTTCTACTATAAAATTGCAGTAGCTATCATACATAGAATGTGGTCTGTGTGCCAGACGTTGTGTAAAGTACTTTATCAATAATCTTTATGACATTGTATAAATAACTTGTATGGAAAGTATTATGATCAGGTGCATATATCAGGACATATAGTAGGACTCAATAAATAATTGTTACTTGGAAGACAAAACTGATTCAGTGAGATGTCTAGTAGGTGGAGGAAGTAGCGTTCTTGTGGCATCTTATCCATGAAAACCCTGAACATTGCATGGGTTGACCTCATTATGTTGAATATTTACATTGACATTGTATATGTATGAACGAATAAACTTCAAGCTACAGAAAATTCAAAGAATTTTTAAAGCATATCTACAAGTGCATTAAATTATAATGCATTAAGTAAACAAAAAATAGAAAAATTATATTCTAAAATAAAATTTAGATGCATTTGCAGTAATACTTTGTATGTGGCATAATTCCTTCTGGGTTTTATACTAAAAATTGGGTTTTAAACTCTCTATTTGTTTTTATGCCAATGCATGCTGTTTTGGTTACCATGGCTCTAGTACAGTTGAAACCAGGTATTGTGGTACTTCCAGGTTTGTTCCTTTGGTTCAAGAATACTTTTGGCTATTTAGAGTTGTGCTTCCATATTTATTTTAGGATTGTTTTTTCCAGTTCTGTGAGGAATTTTATTATTGTTTTGATGAAGATTGTATTGAATCTGTAAATCACTTTGGATATTTAAAAAAATTAATAATTTTAATAATTCCAATTTTTGAACATAGGAGTTATATTTTTGTGTGTGTCTTCTTCGGTCTATTTCATAAGTATTTTGTAATTCTTATTGTAGAGATATTTTGCTTCCTTTGTTAAGTTTATTTCTAGGTGATTTTTTGTTTGTTCATTTTTGTTTTGGGTAGTATTGTGAATACTACCATATGATATGACTGTTCCAAAGGAAATTAAATTAGCATACCAAAGAGACATCTAAACTTCTATTTTTATTGAACATTATTCACAATGGATAAGGACTCAACTTACATGCCAAACAATAGATGAGTAGATGAAGAAAATGTGGTATATGCACACAATAGAATATTATTTAGCTATAAAAAAGAACAAAATCCTGTCATTGCAATAAAATGGGTTGGACCAGAGGATATTATGTCAACTAAAATAAGTTAGACACAAAGAGACATATATTGTAATTTTCTCTCATGTGGTATAGGTAATAGTGTTTACTAGAGGATGACAAGTGTGGGGGTGAGGGGAATGAAGAGATTTGGGATACCGGGTATCAAAACACTATTAAATGGAAGGAATAAGTTCTAGTGTTCTATAGCATAGAGGAATGACTATACACCACAATAGCCTATTTTATATTTCATAAAGTTCTGGAAGACAGGAGTTTGAAGGCTTTAAACATAACAAAATGAAAAGGATAGGGGTATGTGAATTCACCATGATTTGACCAGTGCACACTATAAGGATGTACTGAAAGGTCACAATATACACTCATTAATGTGTAAAATCAATATATGTTAATAAAATACTTAAATATTTAATAATGCACTAATTCATGGCTATCACTAAAGCACTAAGTATTTTGGAAATAGAAAAAAGATTAAGAAATTATCAAAATCCATTTGGTTATCAAATTGTTTTGTGCAAAGCTTAGCCCAACAAATTGATTGGTGAGAATACTAAGAAACTATAAAATACTATCATGTCATTCAGGACAATTAGACTCATTATTTGTATTCACTTCTTTAACAACTGAAATCCAAGTACATATTGATTAGTGTTTCCAGTATTCTTTGTTTGATCTTTATTCCTTTTAAGAAAGATAATATTTTTCAAAACAAATATGATTTTCTTCTATAGCTATTATTTATAAATTCTTATTTTAAACAAAGATATTATTTTAGGGACCTTGAGAATACAGATACACAGATCTTATAGTTCACACACAGTGATCATTATTATGCAATATTCATTGGAATATGTTAAATTATATGCTGAAAAAAAACCCCAGTATTTTCATTATCACACCTTTGAGCAGGTAGATTTCCCAGAAGGCAGTGAGATATTGACATGCTACAAAAAGCCTCTTGTGTTTTAATTAATTATTGTAAGACTCTAATTCTATAGATTTATTAGAAATAACTTTTGCCTGCTATTTTATTGTACCATCTTTCTGTTACTATTCATTAAATTTACACATAGATACTTATTTTAAGAAAAGCATTATATGGTGGCATTTGAGGATTAAACTTATTATAGGTCCTTATCAGCAAGGAAACCATTCTGTGCAAAAATGGAACTCTCTGTCTTGAAGGCCTAAGATAATGTCCAAATGCAATCCATGTAATAAGAGTAGTACAACCATACTTATATGTTTGTAGACATTTGTTAAAGATGCATATATAAATGTTTTTGGTCTCATGAATGTTTAATTAATACAGTTTTGAAATTAATATGAATAAATTAGTCATTTATCTGAGCTAAAATGGCCTTTATAAGACCAAATAAAATCAAATGGAAAGTTTAAAAATATAACGTTAATTATCAACTTATTTATTTGATATTGCTTCAAAGTCTGTATTATGGAGTTTCATTATTAAGAAATACTGTCTTGAATTAATAAATTGTTCTAGATCAATACAAACCAATACCCAAAATAATCTGTAATGTCAAAACTGGGCATATGCATAGATTGAGCTTTATTTTATAACAGAAATCAGGCAATGCCATATTAGCAAAATATATCAGTATGGGGAGAAATTATTTTTAAAGAATACAGACATTGTATGAAAAACTAAAAAAAGAAAATATAATCTGGAACAGATTCTATGATGCTTAATTATTTGTAATATCAAAAATGTTTGTAATAAACTTGGAAATGAAGGTGGCGTGAAGAAAATTATGATTCAGTTTTAACCTAAACTATGATAAATAAAACAAAGTATTTGGACAAGACATGCTTCAATGTTCACACTGTACTGAAGAAAGAAGTAAAAACTAGCACTCTCCATGTCCTCATTTTTAGTTCCTAAAGGTACCATTACTAGTAGATTCTTCTCTTATGTATTACACACACCTTTCCCCACTTCAAATATGATTGCAGATTGGATTATGACATATGACTACTGCATATGCTGTTCTCAACATGCTTCTTTACATTTAGTATCTATTCCATTTTCCATATTGACGCGTATAACATTTTCAAGTGTTGCGTAGAAACTGCATAGATGTAGATGTGGCATGACTTAATCAGTAATCTATAAGTGAATATTTTGTTTGTTTACAACTTTTGTTAGTATCATTAAATCTGTCTGGATGGCCCTTGCATATATGCCTTTATGTAGCATTGGGAAGCATGTTTATACAACAAATTTCTAGAAGAGGAATTTGTGTCAAAATTGTAAGTATTTTGACAATGACAAAACGTCTTCTATAACAATTGTTCCAATTACTAGGGTAGGTGAAAATATCTCTTTTTCTAATTCTTCATGAAATTATAACCAATGTGCTAGATAAACGTAACATTTTTATGTAATTTTTTTAATTATGAGAGTTGATCAACATCTTTACCTGTTTGCTTGCTATTTGTATTTCTTTATTAACTATTTATTTGACTGTGTCTCTACTGTATTGGGCATCTTTTTGTTATTAATTTGAAAGTGATTGTTAAATGTCAAGGATATTAACATTTTATCTCTCATGAGTTGAAAATATTTCCTGATTACCATTTGGCTTCTACCTTTGTTAACACACTTTCCATTGTATAGAATTGAAGAAAAAATTGCAGTAAATTTGGAATTTCTTGTATTTTATCTTCTTTAAAAATCTTTACATCCAAGATAATTAAAACATAATAATATTTTTATTTCACTATATATGTATAGTGAAATATATGTATATATATGTATGTATGTACATATATATATAATCTCAGTATGAGGGTAAAGAAAATAGACTGAATATTCTTCATTAATGAGAAATGAGTGAAATCTAAATTGAATGTAGCCTAAAATACTTTTCAAAATAGGATATGACATTTTAATATTAAATATTCTCACTGTTTTCTTTCTTAATAAATTAAAAGCTTTTATTTTACCTAATGGCTGATTAAGTTATCAATATACTCATCCTATAGAATTATAGTTCTTTATAGCTTTACTTTGAGGAGGAATTTGGATCCTCAGAGTGTTTCACAATCTGACTCTAAACCTCAAGGGATCATTGATTGCAAACCATTTATTGCCGCCTCCATTAAGATGAGGAGCAGTTCAAGTTATAGAATTCATAGTAAACGTGTCTTTCTCTCCATCTTTTAAATCTAAGTAAATTATCCCCTTTTTTAATCATCTGTAGGAAAGTAGAAATAATAAAAAAAAATAGAAAGTTGTGATTACATCATTAGTGTAAAACCAGGGAAGCTAAAGAGAAGTAATCTGAAACAGAGGAGACCTCTGTCTTATTCCTCCTGCTTAGATGTATGGTGAGTTCACAGTTAAGGAGGAAATGTACTTTATTCTCACTGCATCATTGAGTCCTTATATAAATCATTTATGTTGCATTTTATTTGTTTATAAATTAACTTTCTTGTAATATTTTAAGTTGTAATTATATAATAGTCAACTAATATTTCTGTCCAAATTTACATTTAAAACAAGAAGCTTCAAATCTAAATAATTGCTTATGGCTGATAACAGATGTGGATGGAAAGCATGTGTTATTATGAGTATCTCCTAGGAAGATTAATACCTTCAGAGCTAAAAATCATCAATACAAGCTTTAGTAAAATACTGTAAGAACTGAGATGAAATAGAGTGAGTTCAGTGGAGTTTTAATTAGAGATAAGCCAATCTTATTTTAACTATTCAGGAAAGTTATCAGTACACTCTACTCCTCTAACCCATAATGGACATATGGATCATGATTTGTGTGTAGAATTAGTATCTAAAAGCTGCCTGGCTCCAGGCCCAGCTTTGCAGCTAGTACTTCCCAGTGTAGTAACTATTAGGTCTTATAATTTACTTGGCTCTTGTCTTCCTGCTGCTCCTGGCTGGAATTCCCAGTTCAAGTTCAAGAGTGGTGACACGTGAACTTTGGAAGATTTGTAGGTTTGGATGAAACTCCAGTGAGATCAGATCCATAGCCATAGTTTATTTTAATTTGTATAAAAATATGTACACAATCTCACTTAAAGATCAGGAAAAAGTTATTAACAATTTGGAAAGAAATTAATTTTTTTATTGTTGACAACAATGAACAAAATATTACTACATTGAGACTGATAAATTCAAAGGGGATTTCTATTTCAATACCCTGATAATGGTTACTGCTATAACAAAATGGATACTGATTATAATATTTTATAACTCATATTTAGAAATGACCAAGTTTCACAATATACTTCCTAATTTAGTGAAATAACTACAGAGAAAACAAATTTGGAAATTTCACTTGTCTGACAATTAACAATTAAGGTGTGTTAAGTTATGTTTTCTAAGGCTTTGGGAAAGGAAATTGTTGTCATATACATCACTGTTTCTTGGCTTTTAAATTGTAACATCCTGCTCCCTGTGAGCAATCTAGAAATGGAGGCCCCACAATGGCTTTGTAAATGAATTCATGTGAGATCTTTTGAGTGATGGACAAAACAACGAGTCTAGGCAAGACTGAAATCCCCTGTGGGTTTATTATATGGCTACTATCGTACACAACCTGTAGCCTACACTTGAGATCTTATAAGGTGATCTAAACACTAACCAGACATTCTAGCTCTTTTTAATATGCTCTGAGAGAATATGTTTCAAGGAAATTTGCTACTTGGAGAAAAGCCATTTTTCCCCATTTGTACTACCTGGGTCTATGCTTTCTCATGGTAGTGATTCCAAAGCCAGGAGCACATACCATTACAACCATACCACTTCTATTAATCACAGTGGAAGCAAAATTAAATGTCCCAGGCAAAGACATGCTCCTTCTGATTTGAAAAACATGTGCCAGTTTAGTTTTGGCCTGGAAGAGTTTTATAAATGAAGTATTGATTAGCTTGGATGAACAACAATATTGTGAAAGGAATAAAGTGTTGTGCTTTCTTAGCCATGAGACCTGGGATTGGGCTACTGCATGCATCAGGGAGTTCCCCTGTTTTGCTATGAGAATGATTTAGAAACAACATGTTTCAATAATGATTAGAACAAAACAACCTTTTCAGAATTATTTCTTATGGTTAATGTTCTCCAAATATTATGCTATATGACAGTGTGTAAGTTTAAAATTACTTTTTTAATTTACTTCAATAGTCAAATGGAAGTGATTATTTTCACTTAACCAAAGGCACTTAACTATTGATCAGAGCAGTATTAATTAAGTATTGATTTATGTAGGTCAGAAAATAAAAATTTTGGTCCCTGTCATATTCAATAAATTAAAAATATTTACTCTTTCTATTTTGAAACCATGAGGGCTCTAACAATATTTCACCTGAGAAATCTTGAAAATTTAAAGCAAATTGTATATAATCTTAGGATGTATTCTGACTTTCGATGACAGTAAGATGCTGGGTGAAAACAGAATTGAGCAATATTTCATTTTTCTATCCTCCTAGTTGAATTATAAGTGTTACAATACAGACACTGAATAAAAATGAGCCTTACCCCCTTTGCCTCCCTTCCTCCTTCCTCCTTGGTTTCCTGCTTCTATTTTACTGATGTCTCTTTTATTTTCACAAGATCTCCCCCTTCTTTTTTTCTCTCTAGCATCAGCATATAGGAGAAAACATTTGACCCTTGACCATCTGAGTCTGGCTTGTTTCACTTAGCATGATGTTCTCCAGTTTCATCCTCTTACCAGTAAAAAACAGAATTTCATTCTTTTTTATAACTACATATAACTCCAATGTGTAAAGGGGAAGAATGGGGGAATGAAGTTGATCAAATTATCTTATGTGCATGTATGAACATATCACAATGGACTATAATTTTGTATATAGCTATAATATATCAATTAAAAAATAAATAAAGAGAAGAAAGACCAACATAATAGAGGAAGATGAAGAGGAGAGAGAAGGAGGGGAAGTGATAAAAAGGAAGTACTGAGGACTGAAATGGAGAAAACTCTGTTCTCCGCATTTATGAATATGTCCAAATGAATCCCACTAGTATGTACAACTTTATTGCACTTAAATTTTTTTTAAATAGGATTTATTTTCTGAAATATAAAAAAAGCAGCCAGGCACAGTGGCACATACCTGTAATCCCAGCAGCTTGGGAGGCTGAGATAGGAGGATCGCAAGGTCAAAGTGAGCCTTAGCAATGGCACGGTGCTAAGCAACTCAGTGAGACCCTGTCTCTAATGTGGCAGGGGAATGTGGGGAATGTGGCTGAGTGGTTGAGTACCCCTGATTTCAATCCCTGGTACCCTGCCCCAAATTGCTCTAAGGAATAATTTACCACTCCTAATGATTACCCTTCATTATCCACCATGGCAAAGGAAATCTACAGACACCAGTGGCAATCATAAACATGAGAAACTGTAAGGATAATTAATACCATCTTTTCCTCACTTATACACTATCACTATTACTGAGGTTAAGACTTCAAATACCTTTTACAAGAGAACTTGGCTACCCACACAGCCCTTTCAAATTGATGCTGCTCATTCTTTTAACCAATCTTTTCCTCTAGAAATACTTGTCAAGGTTTATTTTCTTCATTTTGTTCTGTCGTTCTTAGATGACTGCATTTTTATCATTACCATAAAAATATTTGTTCATGATGTATGCCGTTGGTCTTTGGGTTCCAGTTTCTCTCATTCATATTTTGTTTTTTGAAGATATATGGCAATGACATTGGCATTTGATTGAAAACTTTTACATTTTAAATCCTATTACTTACATGGGTATCTATAGTGTTCTCATGAATGAGCCATCCAAAAAGCTTCTGAAATTTTTCTGCACTAATCACCTTCATACTCATTTTAGCATTACTTCCTTTCCTTTATCATATCTGGACCTTGTAATTTTCAAGTAATGTTCTCCTTCTTGAGTCTTAAACACCCCCACTTCTATTATTGTGCCCCCCACGTCCTGTGTCTGAATTCACAATTAATCTTTTATTTATTTTCTCTAACTTTGAGGCATTGCTTTCTTCTTGGACAGCATAATTATAACAAACCTAAACAACATATGGATTGTTAAAATACTCAATACAAATTCATTTAATTTGTCATAAAGGATGACCAGTGGATACAACCAAGGGTCAGAAGCAAAAAATAGATTTCATTTGGCACAGAAATATTCATAACATATATAATTTGTAAGGGATTCATAAATGAAAGATATACAAACAATGTATAAAGTCATATTGAGAAAGAACACCAATCTTATAATATCTAAGCTGGTCAAATCTATATTTCTATTTTTTCTTTTAATTTTTATTTTATGTGTGTTTTATGTGTGCATAACTATTTAATTGACTCAACAAACTTTCAGCCCATGCAGCTCACACCATCATTACTAAGGCTGCACCCCAAATCCCCAAGAGTGAGGTCATAGAGTCAAAGAGTACAAGACATACTAAGAAGGTTAGGAAGCAGAATCCTGAATCTCTTTTCTGTTATTGAGAATTCCAGTCCTCAAGTCCTAGATATCATTTCCTAATCCACTCACATTCAATCCAATAGATTTGTTCTCTGCCATTGGTTCCTAATCAATTACAAGTGTGAGTTATTCTAATTATCTTTATTTTTCCTGTTCCCTCTACTGGGCTGTATTGCTATCAGATAAAAGGTTATAACCCAATTCCACAATGCAACAGACTTATGTATCTACCACAAATGAATTTTCAAAAAGACATGAAACTAACCATACTTATTATTTTATTCTAGAAACTATGAATGGCTTGGAATTTTTCTGATTTCCCCCCTATTACTTAAAAGCCCTGACCTGTGAAGTTATTTCATTTTTATTTTTGAAAGCAATATTTTTCTTTCTCATTCACAATTTTGTACATTTGTGCTTTATCTCTTGATTATGGATTAAGATTGCTGAAGTTCTGTTATTGTTTTTTCTAGAAAAATAAATGAATTCTAGTTTTGTGTCTCCAAATTTACTCATATTTACTTTTTCTGTCATTTCACCTACTTTCCTAATGTCTTTCTTAAATATTTTCATCCCTTTATTTAATAATAAAATCACTTAAAGTCATAAATTTTCTTCTGCCATAACTATGGCAGCATTGTTTATATTTTCATTTGCCTTGATTTTATCATTAGAGCTTTCTAATTAGGCTAAACATTAATCTTTTATTTCTTATTTACAGAAGGAGTGGTTCTAATGTATAAAATTTACAACTTGTTGCTTTTGGGTGTTTGAACTCTTTACTAATTTCTAGCTTTATTACTCCTTGATGAGATAGTGGTACATATGCAGTTTCAGCCTTTCAACATGACAAATCAAGTTGATGTGCAAGGATTTTTGCTGCACACCACCTGCTCTTATACTGTATCTATTGCCACACACTAATACACAATTCACACTAATAAAAAAGTAGAAGTTTTGAAAATGTATTTGTGGTTACAAAGTCAATTAAAGAATATATGTCTGAATTAATTAGGTGTGAATTAGGTATGAATTAGGTATGAATTCCTAACCAAACTAACCCACCAAAAGATCACTATAGCCTGGGGAAATCCAAGAGTGTGGAGACAAAATAAAACCTATGCAATTTATAGAAAAGAGCCAGATTTTTGAATGGTAAGCATCAGTATGTGAGTTTTCTGGGTTGCATTTTATTTTCTTTTGTTTTGTAGCTTTGTTCCTGAGCAATATACCACATATGGCTAAAATTATAGTAGAAACAGGATGCCTAGCATCCTCTGGCTAGAGACCCAAGGAAAGGGGCCCAAGTGTCCATGGGTACTGTAGAGTGAGGGGTGAATGCTGGTGAAGAGAGAGCTGGAGAGGGAGATGCATTAACTCATATATGGACTCTGTCTAGTCTCAGGCTGACCATGGAATCATGTGCCTATGTAGAAGAGTGAAAGGCTATGGTGTTTGAACAAAAATTTGAACTACCACACATAAGAGCAGGACAGACTTAAAATTTGAGTCTAGTGAAGTTAATTTCCCCTTAAAAACAAAAAACATTTTTTTCAGAATATCACAGCAGGACCCAGAGTTCCTCTATCATAATTTATATAATGGCCAGCATTCAATGCAAAATTACTTGACATAAAAAGAACTGGAAACAAAAAACAATGAAATGATAAATGTTTTGAGAAGATAGCTGTGTTTAACCTGATTTGAACACCATACCATATATATATAGACCATATATATAGAGAGAGAGAGAGAGAGAGAGACAGACAGACAGACAGAGAGACAGAGAGAGAGAGAGAGAGAGAGAGAGAAAGAGGGAGATATTGAAGCATCACATAATATTGTATTAATATATATATTTTTAATGTTTTATTGTATCAATTAAAAATTTAATTAAAAAAGCAATCATCACATAGTAGTTTTGGATTATGACATTGGAATACAACCCAAAGCACAAAATAACTTCAAAATGACTTCACACTCATACACAAGAATCCAGAAAAGTGGTATACATTCCCAAGGCAAAGATAATCAGTAGGTCCAGTCCAAGAGATGATTCAATGTCATAGTTATCAATCAAGAACTTTATAAAAACTCTCATGGTTTAAACTTTATATCCCCTAAAGATGCTAAAGAATGTTTTAACCAAAGTATACTCTTCATGCAGCAAAATACACTCTTTCAGGGATTGAGTTCTACAAGGTTATGCAAATATACACAGTTACATAATCACTCTCACAATCAAGATATAGAACACCCTTGTCATGTGAGAACAAAAAAACCAAAAAACCCAAAACCTCTTACATATCTCTGTAGTTAGACATTTTCCCCACTGCAAGTCCTGGGTTTGTTGACCTGTCTTCCATCACTGTAGTTTTGCCTTTCAAGAATGGTGCATAAATCTACTCAGACAGTGAGTAGCCTTTTCAATGAGGCTTCTTTCACTTAGCAGACTGCATTTTAGATCAGGAATTGTGTGGTGTGTATTAGTAGCTTGTTCCTTTTTATTGTTGAGTAGTATTCCATTGTATGTATGTGCAGCAGTTTATTTATCCATTCATCAGTTGAGAGACGTTTAGATTGTTTTCACTTTGATGTGTTAGTGAATAAATCTGTTATGAACATTCACGTAGAGATTTTGAAATCAACTTTTATTTCAGAATAAAATTTCTAGTTTAGTACAGAGTTGCTATATATCCCACATCCAGTTTCTTCTATATATTCCACATCCATTATTTATCCATTCACCAGTTGAGAGATGTTTAGGTTGTTTTCACTTTGATGTGTTAGTGAATAAATCTGTTATGAACATTCACATAGAGATTTTGAAATCAACTTTTATTTCAGAATAAAATTTCTAGTTTAGTACAGAGTTGCTATATATCCTACATCCAGTTTCTTCTATATATTCCAAATCCAGTGTATTATTTTAGTAGAAGATATTAGTGATTTCAGTATAGTGGTTTTAGAATCATTAACTTGTGAAACTACTGCATTAATTAAAGTTCAATTTTAATTTATATTTGTTTTTGCCCTTGGCCTTACAGTCTCCACTTATTTTTAAATTTACTTAGCTCAAGTACTTTCTCCCCACCTCTGTTTAGTGAATTATGTTATCTGTTTGTAATCAATTGGTATATTATTTTTTCACATTCCACATTAAATCCTGATATCTTCTGATCTCCTAAAAGAGTCAAAGTTTTCATTCATCCAGGTTGATACTTCATTGCATACTTTTATAAGATTTAAAGAATGCATGTTATGTGCATATATCATTGCATACAGAAGAGTTCCATCACCTTAAAAAATTCCTTGTGCTTCATTTATTCAACTATGCCTGATCTAAAATTTGTTTCAAATACTGACTTGTGTAAAATTTTTTGCCTATTTTTGTGTCTTTCAGAATGCCATATACATAGAATAATAGTTTTCGTGTTAACTTTTTCACTTAGCAACACGGATTTTAAAACTCATCTGTGTTTGGTGTGTGTGTGTGTTATTCATGTCACTTTGTGTCACTGTGACTAAAATATCTGACAAGAGAAAGTAAAGTGTAACTTGGGCTTACAGTTTCAAAAGTCCAGTCCACTGTTGGCCAATCTCATTACTCTGGGTTTGAGATGTAGCAGAACTTTACGGAAGAAGGGCATGGTAGAGGAAAGCTGCTTACCTCATGGCATTTGGGAAGCAGAAAGACTGAGCAGGTGCCTTGGACAGATATATTCTAGGCAGTGTCCCCCATGATGTTCTTACTCCAGTATGCTCCTCCTGCCTTCAGTTACTACTGAATGGTCAATTCAAATTAATAATCTCTCAAATGGGTTAATCCACCAATGAGGTTACAGCTCTCATAATCTACTCATTTCACTTCTGAACACATGAGCTTTGCCACAGACTTTAAAAATCCAAACCATAACTTTGTGTTGTGATAATCCACTCCTTATCACAAAACAACATTTCATTGTATGCATGTCTCATTTTGCAGATTCACCTACTGCGAGCCTCATCACTTCCAGTTTTTGATGACTATGTAGACAACTCCCATGAAGGATTATGTATAAGTTTTAGGGTGGACTAAGTATCAATAAATCAGTTAGGTAAATACCTAGGAATACATTTGATGAAATTCATTGTAAAATTTTGTCTAATTTCATGTACAGTTCTCTATGTGAGCCTAAATTCTATAAATCCATTTTTAAAATGTCTCTTCCATACTATATTACCATCAGCAATATATGAGTGCTCTAGTTGCAAGCACTTTGTTTTTAATTTTCATGAATTTTAGGCATTATAATAGGGATGTAGAAATATCTTATTGTTTTCTGAATTTCATTTTTGTGATGATTAATGACTGGGCATCATTTGATGTGCTTATTTGCTATTTGTTTATCTTGTTTGCTAATTTATATATTTAAAAATTTCGCTCATTTTTAAGATTTTTTTCTTATACATTTTTAGAGTTCTCTATTTTTCTATAATTCCTTTGGCAGCATGTTTTTTGAGCTTTTACTTTTTTTTTTTTACCAATTATAAGTATATAATTTAATAATTCTTAGATTTCTGAAATTAAGACATTATTATTACTTTATATTTCAAAGTGCTCAAACTTATTTTAATATATTTATATTGGAAATATGATGTACAAATGTGCAATGCAAATGGAGCTCTATTCAAAGATACAAATTTTATGTTTTTATGTTCTCCTTTTTTTATTCATAACCTCAAAGACTTTTGGATTTGAATTATGGTTTTAAACACAAACTATGAACTTGAAGTCTTACATTCAGAAAAATTTTAATATTCTCTTTAAAGCACAATCTTTGTATTAACTTTAATTTTTATAATTTTAATAATGACTACTGTTACTTAATATGATGTTCAACATATTTTTGTTTATGATACTTTTATATTTTTGACTTACCATGGATTTTCAAATTACTCTCAACTATTATTAAACATCACAAAGTAAAGATAAAATAAAGGGAGACTAAATAGTGGTTGCAAGTGTAGATTCACCTCCATTTAAAAATTCAATTTTATCTTTATTGGAATATAGTCATTATGTTAGTTGAATAGAAGTTGGTGGAGAGATTCAATAAAATGTTATTTTCAAGTGAACAGTAGGCTAAATTTCCAGTTGCTTTAACTAGTTTGAGTGAATGAAACACTAAGGTGAAAATTCCATCTCCAGTATACTGATCTGAGGCATTCTGAAGTGCTGGGCTCAGGTTTGGTTTGCCATTATTTAAGAGAGACATTGACAAATTGGAGCTAATACATAGGGCAACCAAGATAGTAAAAGAGCTAGACATGGTGTCACATAAGGAATGTTTAGAAAAAACCAGAGTGTTTAGTCTGCAAAAGGAAAGAATGATGGGGCTACAGATTGGTCGGAGGAACACGATAGCCATCTATCTTTAAACATTTACAGGACCAACAAAATAAAACGGATTTTTTCTTTTTTTTCTTTTGGTCACAGAAAGACTCACTAGTAGTTTTAGATTAAGTTCAAAGGAAGCAAGGCTTGACTTATAAAATGAGAACTTTCTTAAATTCAGAAATTGTAAAATGGAATTCATGTTCTAATTTAGATGCAAACTTAAGTGAAAAATAGGACTTTAATTTTAATAACATTCATGATTCCTGTCTAAATATCCTTGAAGTGTGCTAATTAAGACTCTTCATGAATCCTTCTTCCATCAAGTAGTATTCTCTGTGATAATTGATAAATATATGGTTTTGATAGTAAGCTTTATGATGTTGTGGACATTGAATAGAAATCAAGCTGCAAAGAATGGCTAAAGGAGGATAAAACTGGAGTTTTAAATGTGGATAGCTTTTGAATGGGCAGAGAAGTAACATTTTAGCTGGAAATATATGTGTGAAAGAAGCTATATATGTCATTTTCATAGAACACTAAGTAGTCAAATCTGACTGGAAAAAAAGGGTATATGTAAATGTTTATGAAACAGTTGTTTGGAAGGAGAGACTAGGCTTATCTTTAATAGTCGTCCAAAGTTTAAATTATATGACAGGTCAACAGTCATAATTTTACTTGACCAATTAGCTGCATGGATACAACTGGACACTTCCTCCTCTTTCAAAAAATTCGTTACTTGGCTTTCACAAACCATGCGTACTTCATTTTTCTTCTTCCTTTAGAGATCCTCCTCCTACTTTCTTTTACTGATTCTTCTGTACTGATATCCAAGATAGTATAATTCCAATAACGTAGATCTATATGCTATTTATAGGCTGATATTTCCCAAACTTTTACTCTACTCTCTACTTTGCAGTCTTTCACATTCAGTTATTAAAACATGTGTGTGACCACCTGTAACCTATCACCTATTGAATATTTAATAAAGTATATTAAATGAAACATGTCCAAAACTGAATTTATGCTATCTACTCATCACCACCACCTTCATCTCTTGTAATATATTTCATTTCATTAAATTACAGTTCTTTTATTACAGTTGCTCAACAAACTAGATTCATTCTTGACTTTCATTTCCCTTCTCTATCACTCAACCAATTCATTAGTAAATCTTGTTGGACCAATCTTCAAAATATATTCAGGATACAACCACTTCTTACCTCCTCTATCAGTATCTCCTGATTTCAGCTTCCTTTTTCTCTTTCTGGAATTACTACGTCACCTACTTTGTCTATTTGCTTCCACTTTGCCCACTCAGTGTTTTCTTCGCAGAGCAGCCTTTAAAATAAAAGTCAGATTATATTCCAACTCTGCTTAGAATCTTTCAGTAGCTTCTGTCTCATTCAGAGTAAAAGTGGAATGCTTTATGATGACTCCCAAAGCTCTAGGGATCTAGCATCCTTCACCTGACCTCATCTCTTGCTATTCTCCCCTTTCCATATCACATTGAGTGTTAAGGCTTCAACATATGAATGGGAGGGGGTGTATAAACATTCAGTCCATAGATGTTGAATTAAGAAATGATGACGAGTGAGCAAAAATTTGAAGGACATGAGAGTACATAGAATCACATGGATTTATAGTTACATAAAGGCTGAGATCTCCCCAACTGGGGAATTCCAGTCACGTAATTATTTCAGCATTTCTTCTTTGTTCTTTCAGACATGCAAACAAGGTATGCAGAATAGGTCTTTGGGTGGTCTTGGACCAACTCAATTCCCCTATTTCACTTATAGTTCTCAGGAACTAACTGTAAGATGTCTTAGGAATGGAGCATCTTAAGATGGAATAGCACAGGCTTTGTTGAAGTTCTACCCTAGAACTGAATGAACATTAATATTTTAGCCCAGTTCATTCTACAACCTTGTGGCATAAGACTAAGAATGGGCTGCTTTCTGGGGTCCTTTACTTTGGTACAAGTGGGACACATGCCAAGCAACTTTCCTGAGCCTTGTGGGACCAGCTCATATGAATCCTAGGTTTCTGTTCTCTCTTAGTTCCTTCTGTCTGTAATAAAACTGCTTCATACAGTTTGGTGTGTATGGGTATCCTTCCTTGTCAGGCTCAAACAATTTGCTTCAAGAGTCTTTTCCTTAGGACCTTTGGGTTTACTCTTCCTCTCTCTACAGTAGTACCCTTCTTCTAGATATCC
The DNA here is from genome assembly GCA_004024805.1 of Geosciurus inauris. Classification (NCBI taxonomy): domain Eukaryota; kingdom Metazoa; phylum Chordata; class Mammalia; order Rodentia; family Sciuridae; genus Geosciurus; species Geosciurus inauris. Next base: position 70,950 of record PVHX01003395.1, read on the forward strand.
ATATGGCAAGTACTCTCATTTCCTTCATGTCTTTATGTAATAGGTTCAATTTCAGTCAATTCTATATCTATGGACTGAATGTTTGTACCCTATCTACAAACCATATGTTGAAGCCCCAATTCCCAATGTGACTGTATGTAGAGGTGAGACTTTGGGAGGTAACTAGTCATGAGACCACAGCTCTCATTAATGGAATTGGTGTTCTGATAAGAAGAGACACAGGAGATATACTATTTCTCTTTGCCATGTGAGAATACATCAGGAAGGTGGCCATCACACCAAGCAGAAGGCCCTCATCAGGTACAAGTCTGTTGGCACCTTGATCTTGCACTTCTTAGTCTGCAACAAATCCTTTTTGTTAAACTCTCTCAGTCTATGATATTTGTTACTGCAACCTTATCTAACACCCCTGCAAAAAATAATATCTATTCATCTCAACACTCAATATCCCTCTCCTGCTTTATTTTTCATTCTTATCACTTTGAATTTTTACATTCTAAATATTTTATTTCTTTTTATGGCTTTGTGTCACCTCTTCACTAGAAGCAAACAAGAATTTCTGTTTACACTTTCCACTGCTGTACTTTAGTGCCTGGAAGAGTACATGGCACATAGTAGTTGTTCAATAAATAATTGTTAAACATATTTTGGGATGTTTTTGAAAGTCTTGCAAATTATACTGAAGATTTAGAATTGTGCTTTTATGGCTCCGAGAAACCTGTGGGACATATTTTATTATAAAGTATTATGCTAAGGATATATTGTAAGAAAATTAATTTTCCAAATTATGACCGGAATACAGATATTCAAAGGCTACAAAGGTTTAAGAAAAAAAGAACATCTAGGAATGTGTTACAGTAATTTACAGAATCTTGTAGTCAAGATTAAATAAATCCAAACCAAGACAATAGCAATTGAGAAGTATTAATGCTCCATGGCTGGTAATTAAGTAAGAAGGAAAAGAAGTGAAAATGAATTCAGGAATGAGATTAGGTATTTAGAGGTCAGTAGAATAAACAAAGACATTAAGAAAATATCACTGAAAGGAAGATGAAAGAATGATCTGGAATTATTTATAATAATAGTAATAATAATAATAGTACTAGGACTAAAAGAACACTAGTTTCACACCAATAGAAAGACATTGCTTTGCTGTTTTAAGTGTCTTAGTTTTTCAAATGTTTCCTTTGGGTTAATGGACAGAGGAAGTCTTATGAAAGAATCCAGTACATTATTTGGAGATAAAACAATCATCTTGAAATGTGGACAAGTTGGAGGTTGATTTGGTATATCCTTCATGTACTGCGAGAATTCAAACTGTAAGAGGATGATATTCTGACTATAAAGAGCAAAGAAAAAAGGCAGAAGAAAACAAGCAATTGGACAGGAAGAAAATTAAGGGTGTAAACCAAGAGTAGAGAATTTTTCAAGATTTGGTTGCTCAAATATAAAGTTGTGAAAGATGAATATTGAAAAATATTGAAATATTGAATGAATATTGAAAAAAAATTTTTTTTGAAAAGTAAAATAGTGAAAAAAAATGGGGTTACAAAGGATTAAGATAAATATAGTGTAGTGGATGATGTAGTGTACCAGTTTGATTCCCTGCAGGACTGAAGCTCTTATTTTTTTCAGTTGCTTTTCACATTAATGGTTGACAGTTCTTAGCTAAGTTTTTTTCCTCCCCCAGAAAAGTCCTTGACTGAAGAAAATCTGCTCACCAAAGGTAATTTTTCCTTATCAGGGAACAAACTACTGCATCTAAGACTGGTCCATGAGAAGATCCTTGACTTAAGGTGGGACAACTCTGGGGAGGCATCATCCCAACCCCAGTGCCAGATCTTTTGTTTGATTCTCCCTCTCAGGGCATTCAATCTAAGGAAAATAGTTATTTGGCATGGGAGAAATATTGGAAAAACTGATAAAATGGGAACCAATAATATTCATGTTTCTGATTAAAAGGCATATTGCACAGATTCTAAAATTAATCTGAGGTCATTATAATTCAGTATGGATTTATTAAACATGCAGTGTTTATAGAAAATCATACCATTTTCTATTGAAAGCATAAGAGCAGGATGGGCTTTGCTTTTAAACTCATGATAAATGCATTAAACTTATGAAAGAGCGTTGATTCAGAATGAGACTGGAACCCTCCTCAATTATAACCACACTCAAAATGAACTGCCTGCAGATGTGTATCAACTTTTGAAAGGGAACCAGACTGTGAAAGATGTGAGATGATGCTAGTCTGTTTACAGGGCATTCTTGTAAAGATATTCTCAGCATCTGTAGACCATTTAGCACGTTTAACTACTTTAAGCAAGTGTGCATGTGTTTCAGGAACACAAAAAGAATATGATCATCTTGTAATGTTATTACTTCTGACCTTGGATTAAGGCAGCATGTGGATGAGCAGTACTTAAGAGAACTCTGAGACATTAGTTAATGGTTCAAAAACAATAAATGCCATGATTTTTATGAATTCAAATGGAAAGAACATTGAATCAATATTTTAATTTCTTAAAAACAACAACAACAAAACTGACTCTCCCGCCCCCCCTTACCCATTTTGGAAAACCAGAAAGAATTGTTTCTGAACTATGAGCCTTTCAACTCTTGTACAAGGACATAGCCAGTATTCTATGTCACTGGGTAGTTAAGGCTTCTGTAAATTTAGGTTGCAATAAAATATGAGCTGCTAGGTTGAGGAGACCTACAGCAAGGAGAGAAATCACAGGAGTATATATATATATGGTAGGAAATGGCATTTGCCAGCAAAGATGTTGTAAAATATGCACTACAAATAGCTATTCACTATATTCTTAAGCATTTCTCAGGAAGGAAACTCAGAATTTAATAACCTCTGCCATCAGTCTTAAATAAATCCCTTTATGACAATCGAAGTCCATTTCCTGTTTTTATATCTTTAAAGCTCTCTGTGATCTATACAGCACTCTCTAATAAATTTTCCCTACCCTCACTGAGCAAAGATTGAATCTGCTATGTTTTCTGTCTCTCTCTTCTGTCACCTCATATTCAATGTGGATGACCTAATTGGATTCTGCCATCCAAAATACACATAAAACATTCTCATCTACATCATTTATATAGTTCTTGCTGTGAAAAAAAGTATTACATGGTCTAAATAAAGTGTTCCAAATGGTGATGCTTGCTTTATTCTTGATTTTTAAATGAGTTATCTCATCTTTTATTTTATACCTGATGTTTTGGGGAGATAAAGGAGTCTCTCCTATTTCATGCTTAATTTTTGCATATTAGTAATGTTTAGACCATTTTAAAGCAATGGCTTGTTAATAATTTCTGTGTTAAATTTTTATTTACAAAAGTGCCTGCTCTGAGAGTTAGATGGAATCAGTGAGTTTCCTTGGTGAATAAGCTTATGTGGATCATTCCTACCCAGGCTCCGCTTTTAGAGGATACATTATCTTAATCAGTATACACTATGTGCTTGGCACTGTAGAGTGATATGGGAAGATTTTGTTTTTCCAGGTGAAAATGTATTGACCATGACATTTCAGCAAGGCAGATGTTTCCTTTATTGGGAGTGTTAAGAATTGGGCTTATCATGACAAATATAAACGTTTAGCTCAAGCATTCACTTATCTTTCTTCTGTACCTATAAAAATGCAATATTGCTGCAAACATCTTATGGGGTATCCAAAAGAGTAATTAATTAAATTCCTTTTGAATTTCCTTGTATAATGTTAAGTTTTACAGAAATATTTTACAACAAAATCATGGAAACCATGGAATCCCGATAGCCACACTACTATCTTTGTGTTTGTCTACATATATTTGGTTAGAGCATGACATGTATTTCTTGTGTCTGTCTACACAGTTCAGGAAATAAAAATATTTAAATATTAGTAACATTGGTGCCCATCCTCAAAGTTTGTATATAAAGCCACTTCTATAAACATTATGTATGTTTTAGAAATTATGTATCTAAGCTATATTATAAATACAAAAGTGAGTTGTGTATGAAAAGATTGCAAAGATATGTTGCAAAGGTGAAAACAAAGATTTCTGCTATGTATTAGGCAACTCTTTTATATAATACACACACACACAAATACACATACACATATACACACACACAACATTGCCTTATAACTTTGTTAAAATACCTAAAACTAATATGGCAGAATGTTCACTAAAATATTGAGCTATTGTTTATGGGGAGAGAATTGAGACATGTACAATTTGAAGGTGATATTCCTGCCAATCTACATAACTCTTTAGTGTTTCAATTGTTTTTTAACATGTATAAGATGTGTTTTAGTGAACATAAAATTGTTTTTTTAATTTAAAATATATCTAAGAATGAGGTATATCGTTTTGCTTTTCAGGAATTGAGGAAGTGATAGCTTCTTGACACTTTTTCTTTTATACCAGGGATTGAACCCAGGCACACTTAACCACTGAACCACATCCCAAGTCCTTTTTTAAATATTTTATTAGAGACAGGATCTCACTAAGTTGCTTAGGGCTTCACTAAGTTGTTGAGGCTGAGCTTGAACTTGAGATCTTCCTGCCTCAACCTCCTGAGTAGCTGGGACTACAGGCATGCACCACTTCACCAAGCTCCTTGACAACCATTTACATTCCTTTATGAGGACATATTGGCTACAAGTTAGTTTATATGATAGCCTTCATATGCAACCTTTTGTAGTATTCTTTTTTGTTAAAGTAGATTCTACATTGTCTTCCTAGGAACTTAAAATTAAACTTCCTGGTATTTATTTTGAATTGAAACAAAGGAGAAGAGTGTCAGTATCTAACAGTTTTTTGAATTGTAGATTATTTTTTAAGGTAAAGATTTTAGAACTCTCCCAATAATAAAATTAAAATCCATCTAAAACCACTAGAAAACCCATCTGGAAAATAAAATTTTGCTTAATAAAATAGTAATGCCCTCTAAATTTTATCAAAACAGAACATTAACAATGTGTGAGTGAAAATAATTGAAGCATTGATAGCCCAGCTCTTAAAGTGCTATGCATTTTTTTTACAGCATCAGGTGTGAACATTATGATGTGGGGAACACCTTCCTTTAAATTTACTATGTGCTGTTAAATAGGCAATAAAAAAATCAATTTGCTATCTCTTCTTTGTAACTTTTACATTTTTGACTTTTTACTTTTTTTTACAAGTTTTTTTTTTTTACAAGTTCAGTTATAAACACTCAAATTTTCATCCAACAACTCCTGATTTATCTTTTTGGATCATTAGGAATAACATAGTTGATATTAATGGCAGTGATAATTTTTCTATATTCTTGGATCTGCTGACCCTTTGTGTAGACATTCTCATCTATAACTTGCCCAAAAAGTCCCTGAGGAGGAAAGATCAAGAGGATAAAGTCAGAATTGTGGAGATTATCACAACTTGGTTTTTGGGGCATCACATCAAATCCCTAGGAGAGTAGTTCTTCAAATACTTTCAAATAATATGAAAAATATTTATCTCTGGATAGAAAGTGATAACATAGGAAAATTTTAAACATATGAGAATTGAATGACATACAATGTATAAATTTGTAAGGATTTATATATCTCTCTATATAATTTTTTCATTTAATAAAATATTTCAGACAACCATTGGCTTTGCATCTTGAACTGAACAGAAAGAATATGTGAAGCAATCAGTATATGATTATTTTTTAAATTGCTGAAATATAATTATACATAATAGTATACTTCATTGTGATATGTACTTGTACCTGTACAGAGGTACCTTTGGCTTTCTGAGTCTGACTTATTTCATTTACGATGATATTCTTCAATTGCATCCATTTACCCATAAAGAACATAATTTTGTTCTTCTTTATGGCAAAATAAAACTCTATTGTGTATATGTACCACATTTTCTATATTCATTTGTCTGTTGACAGAGAGCTAGGTTGGTTCCATAGCTTGACCATTGGGAATTTACATTTGAGATAATTTTTGTATTAACTTTTTCTACTTATTAAAAACAGATGGCATTTATTTAATTAGTGCAAGCATAAAACTTTGGTGTTTGAACAAAGCATAGTTTCAAAACCTTTTTTAAATTAATTAATTCAATCATTGATATTGAGCTCCATATTTGTATGCTTAACTGGCTACTTGACAACTTAACTTATAATTAAAATCTAAGCTTAAATGCTGAATAAAAACAAATAGATCAAAACAAAACAACTTCTTGCTTTCAAACTCACAGTCCTGAACCATTTCTCTATTCTAAGCAGTAAATGCTACCAAAATGGTATGCTCAAGCCAAAATCTCTAACAGTGATCCTAGATTTCTTCCTTTTTTTAACTTTTTAAATTTTTATATTTTTTATTGGTTCTATTTAGTTATACAGGACAGTAGAATCCATTATGATATAATTATATAAGCATGGAATATATTTTGTTCTAATAAGTACCCCATTATTTGGGTGTACATAATGGCGGGATTCACTTAGATATTTTCATATATGTACATAGGAAAATTACGTTAGATTATTTTCTTTTATCTCATATATCTAGTATATTATTTTATTTTCTTTTATCTCATATCTTTTATCTCATATATCTAGTATATTATTTCCAAACATATATATTCTCTTCATCTCCTCCACTGACACCAATCTGACTTACTGTTATCCCTTGTCTTGATTATTTTAGGAGCTTTTCTAATAGATCTCTTAATTTGGGGCTTCTTCATTTGGGGCTTCTTTATGCGGTAGCCAGAGTGATCTTTAAAAAAATATAAATCGGATCATAGCATCCCTTTTTGAAACCTCTGATGTCTTCTCATTTCACTTAGAATAAGGAAATGAAAACTTACCATTTTCCTGCAATCCCTGAAACATGATTTGTTTCCTGTCTATTTCAATTTCTACTAATTCTGCATTGTTTTTTTAGGCTATACTCTGCTTCTTTTTATCAATTGAACACACTGAACTCATGTTTGAAACTGGTTCCATATTGCTTATGGAATAAATGAAGTATGCTTTGATACAGGCATCACCAAGACAATATGCAGAGTCTTCTGTCCAGATACTCGTGTTCCAGTAAAGAAGATACACCAGTGAGCCAACCAGAGCAGTGAATGCTCTATACCTACTATAGATAGCTTTAAAGACTGCAAAGAGGAATGGTCAGATTTACTTGGGAAAAGGCTACTGAATTAGATTTTGAAAGATTACTTGATCAACATTTGCCAGGAGGATTTTCACTGGTGAAGGTCATGTCATACTATTGGTATTTTACCTAGGAGAGACACCACATCATGACTAAATGGACATATCTGGTTTGATAAATGCATTAACTTAAAATAAGGGCCTTTCTCAAAGACTTAGGAATTAGACCAGAGACCCTGTGTCTAATTGAGGAGAAAGTAGGCCCAAATCTTCATCATGTTGGATTAGGCCCCGAATTCCTTAACAAGACTCCTATAGCACAAGAAATAAAAGCAAGAATCAATAAATGGGATGGACTTAAACTAAAAAGCTTCTTCTCAGCAAAAGAAACTATCAACGAGGTGAACAGAGAGCCTACATTCTGGGAGCAAAGTTTTGCCACACGCACATCAGATAGAGCACTGATCTCCAGGATATGTAAAGAACTCAAAAAACTTAACATCAAAAAAACAAAGAACCCATCAATAAATGGGCTAAGGAGCTGAATAGAAACCTCTCAGAAGAAGATAAACAATCAATAAATATATATATGAAGAAATGTTCATCATCTCTAGCCATTAGAGAAATGCAAATCAAAATTATGTTCAGATTTCATCTCACACCAGTCAGAATGTTGCTATCCAAAATACCAGCAACAGTAAGTGCTGGCGAGGATGCAGTGAAAAAGGTACACTCAAACATTGCTGATGTGACTGCAAATTGGTGCAACCAATCTGGAAAGCAGTTTGGAGATTTCTTAAAAATCTTGGAATGGAAACACCATTTGATCCAGCTATCCCATTCCTTGGCCTATACCCTAAAGATTTAAAAACAGCACACTACAATAAAGCAGTCACCTCAATGTTTATAGCAGCACAATTCACAATAGCCAAACTATGGAGCAAACCCAGATGCTCTTCAATAGACAAATGGATAAAGAAATTGTGGTATATATACACATAATGGAGTGTTGCTCAGCCATAAAGAAGAATGGCTTAATGATATTTGCTCATTAATGGATGGATCTGGAGAATATTGTGCTAAATGAAATAAGCCAATCTCCAAAAACCAGAGATCAAATGTTTTTGCTGATATGTGGAAGCTAAAACACAATAAAGGGTGTGGGAGAAGAGAAGTTTAGTAGATTAGACAAAGGGGAATGAAGGAAAGGGAGAGGGGACAGGAATAGGAAACACCGTAGAAAATACCTAAGTGAATCCTTCATGTACACCAACAAGAATGGGGTCTTAATTAGAATAAGATCTATTCCATGCTTGTACAATTATATCATAATGGATTCTACTGTCATGTATAACTAAAAAGAACCAATTAATAAAAAGAGAGTATCGGAAATTTCCTTTCGGAAATGGGAATGACCAATTTTTGTTTTGTAGTGATGTAGGATAGAGCTCTGATGACATAAACATCGTTCATTGAATAGAAACCTGAATAGAATGAGGAAAGGAGACGAAGCAATTTGGGACAAGAGTATTCTTGATTGCTGCTTGGCAGTGGCAGAAGCCCTGAAGGACACAGGTGCATGAGGTTCTGGGGGAGGAGCAAGGAAGCAAGTGTTGGAGCAAAGTGAAATGTGGAGAAGTGGTACAATCTAGAACCTGTGACAGACCACATAAGGCATTGTAGGACTTCTGTTTTTATTAAGAAATGGGAGCTGTTAATTTTGTTTTGTTTTGTTTTTTTAATTTGATTTTGGTAGAACAAAAGTCTGGATGATTGTGCCATTTTCTTATATGAAGAGAAAGGTTTGGAGCTGAAAGTCAAAATTTCTATTTTTGTCATATTAAATTGGTAATGCTTACTAAATAAGCAAAATAAGTATATTCAGCCCAGAAGAGAGGAGAGTCATTGGTGAAGTTAAAATAGTCCACGTATGCATGTGCAGAACTTTGACTTAAACACTTCAACCTGAGTTGGTAAGTCTAAGCATTATGGCAAATACTAAGCCGATCCATAAGGATGGATTTAAAACTAAAGTTAAAAAAGAAATTAACATAGAAATGCAAATATGTACCTATAAACAAACAGATGGCCAAACAGAAACTAAAGCTGAAGATCTATGGACTTACAGTGAGAAACATACTAGTCTAGTGGTGAGAATCTACAAGGTCATTTCTTTTTATTTAGCAGGGGTAACCGAGTTAGCAGTTGGGAAGCTGCATGTTAAACCTAAAATGTAAGAAGAGAGAATCTCAGGATTCTATGAATTTTTCATTGAGTAGCATGAATAACCAGTTCTGCTCCAGCACAGGTATTCTGTACACATACTAAATTTATAATATATACTTTGTTTCCTTGGCTTGTGGAAACACAGATCCACTCAGGTCAGAAGACACACCATTCGTAGTTTTATCTGTAGAGGTCACATTTCATACCAGTCATTAAGACTTTAACCTTGCCCTTGATAAAACTTTGGTAAATTCTTCAGGCCCAATAATGATAATAAAAAGAGAAAACTAATTTAGTAGATGTCAAAATACATGTATTCTATTTAAATTTGACCAATCATTAATTTACAAAAAAGTATTCAAGCTAGATTTCCCAACATGAAATTCAGTATGGTTTTCCCAATGTATCTACTTTTATATTCATTTTTTAGATTAATGAAACACTAGGAAAAAATATCGAAACCTAAATAATCTTTCATTATTTACATACCAAAGAGATCTCAACTCAAAGCAATGCAAAAGTCAAAACAAAAACTCCAAGCCCTCACCAGAATATAACTTGAATGTGATTTTTAGTGAATTTAAGTATAATTTTTAATTAAAACTAACATTCTAATGCAATAATCAGGATTAAACATCTAATCCTAAATTAGTCACTTTGTCTCTCTAAATCATTGTCTTATAAATTAAAAAAGAAAGAATTTGAAGATGATTTCTAAAAATAAAGCCATTATAGATGTGACCTTGGAATTTTATCCCTTTCTGTTTAATGAATACAATTAATGTTCTGTAGAGGTAATTTACCTGAAACTACTGTACTCATTATGTTAAATTGCCTCTAATTATTATTTTCAGGCAATTTGGCCCAAATAGATCAAGTTCAAAATTATAATCCTCATGGAATCTATGGTGTTTGATAAACAGAAAGTTATAACTTTATGTATATAATCATGATGTCAAATCAGCAGCCGGTGAAGCAACTCAAGGGGGCGGGTGCTTTCTAGAGCTGCAATTCTGAAAAGGAATTCAGTAGATGTGCATTTTATTTCCACCTGGCCTCCTCTGTGATACAGAAAACTGCTCTCCTGGAAGAGAACCAGCCATGCTGATTTTCTCATGTAACTACTAAGATTAGATTCAGTTTTGAACTCATTAGCTGAAAGGAAGCACTTTATTGTGTTAGTATAATACAATTGTGTTCAGAACTGGAAAAAAAATATACAGTCAATGATACAGATGTGTCTTGGTAATGATCAGTCCCATTAGTAACTCTAGCCACTACTGAAGTTCCAGAGAAGGAAATAAATATTCTCATTGATTATAAAAGCCCTGGTTTGTAACCCTGATTCACACTTGATTTTATTCTTTTCCTCAGAAGTTGTGAGCTACTTACATTGACAGTAAGAACAAGAAGTCTGATAAAATAGACCTTGTAGAAGAGGCCTTGCCTTCTTCATGCTGAAGAGGATCCAAGCCCTAGGAAAGGTCTTATAATGAGAGCTGGTTGGACAAATGCTTTTTGCCCTAGGGACCTGTCTTACAAATAGTGTTTCAAAGAAGTACAACGAACTGACTGACAGGAGGGAAAAGAATTGTGGTTAGGTTCAAGGGAGGTTATGTTTTGTTAAAAAAAAAATGCTAGTTTAAGAATTTTCAAAATGCTTTAGGATCTCAAAATGCTGTAATCAAAAGCAATTGCAAAAATTTCCTTTGACATTTGTTTTACATTTTGTAATCTTGTGGAAATTACATCTCAACCTTTTAAGATTTTTTTTTTATTGAAATACACTTTGCCAAAGTCTTTTGGGAATGAACACATTAAAGACATATTGCTACAAGAGTCAGAAAGTCAGAAGGTATATACTCTTTTTCTCCCCCTCCCAAATCAATATGGAATCTATTGTTCCAAATCATACTGGAATTAGAAAACATGCATTGTTCATAATTTCTTGCAAAGAATTTAAACCAGTAAATGAGTATATTGACCAGGTTAACATCTAGAGCTGAATTCTAACAGTGACACAGATAGGAAGCCCAAGAGAATTCTATCCAAAACATTGGATCTTACTTCCCAGTACAGCTGGTATTTTACACTAGTTGCCATCTGACACAATTCCATAGTCATTTTGCAAATCAGAGTCTAGTAATAACACTTAAATTACATTGGTCTCTGTGCATATCCTGGCTGAATATTCTGAAGGGTTTACTTTTTTCCTTTGCAGAGCTCCAATCCAGGGCTGACAGATGGTGGAGAATTCTCAGGACTTGGTTTGTAATTGAATGCTTCTTGTGAAATCATTTCACTGGAGCAACGGTTTTATCTCCTCAGTGATCCTAAGCCTTGCCCTGATCTCAGAACCGCTTGTGAAAGCCACCTTGCCCTTAGCCACCTGTTTTAGGTTTCTCCTCCTCCCTTTCTCTACCTTTTCTACACAACAAGACAATCCAAAGTGTGTGTCATTTAGGTGTCACCGGGTCTGTGAGATGTGAAAAGCTCTGCCAGTTAACATAAAACAAAATCCCGGAGGTTTCAGGGAATCACATTTCCCTACTGCAGAGAAAGCTGAGAAGAGGGGCAAGGTAGCTTTGGAGTGGGAGTTTGAATGAGGACACTTTGTCCATGAATGGAAACTCTACATTCTTTGTTATTTTAACAGGCTGTGTCTGTTCTCCTTGAAAGAATTTGTATGAGAGAAGATTGGATTAAGTAGTTTTTATTTTATTTCAAAGCACTTGTACACTTTTCCAAAGATCAACTTACTTAGCCAAGTAATAAACTCTTGTTTTACAATAATACTAGTGTATATTATATCACTCTAGCTTACTACAAAATAGAGAATTAGAGTTGGGAAACAAAACATTTGTTTCTTTGGTGAATGAAGCATATATCATTACCTATTCACTCTGTCAGATATAACTTGAACCTTCTAAGCTATTCAAAGAAATACTCACCTAGTTAATCTGCTTTAGGAAGAAAAGAAAAAAAATAGCTTTGCATTTACTAAGACTCCTTTAAAAAGATCAGCCTTTTGCAGTCCAAAGGAAGTCTAAGTTTATATTTTCTTTGCATTTTGTATCTTTTGAAAAGTCAAAAAAATGTGTTTACATACTTTCTGATTTCGCTTTTCACACTTTTGAGAGGGTCTCAGTGTCACGGGATGGATGAGTTTTTTGGACCAAGTAGTTATCTGAATGTTTACTTCTCATCACATGAAAACCGAGGTGTGCAGATTTTCAAATTGTAAATGACCTCAAATTACAATATAGTTTACTTTTAATACTGCAGACTATTCCAGCAGATGATTCTAACCTATTTTTAAAAAGTTGTTACTATTACTCATTTTTGTCAGTTTATATATCTAAGAGCTTGTGTTTAACAAGTTTTTGGACACTGTCTTACAAAGACAAAGCTTATTTTATAATTTCGGTTACTTACTACTTGAAGTTTCCTTCCTTGTTCACAGAAGGGCCAAATATTTGATCATTTACTTTGTCTTTTACCTTTTGTATAATAACCAAATTTGTTGCAAGAAAATAGATAATTTGTATACCTTTTACTAACTCTTGTTTTTTTTTTCCAAGATAGATCCATATATTTCTCATTAATGTCATTTTTATGGAAATCTGTTAACTTACTCACTAACATACTCCTTAATAGATCATCTATTGTGATCACTAATGTTTTATCTATAAAAAAAAAAGAAAAAAGAAAAATCACTGTGTGGTCTTAGCAGATACATGAGTTAACCACTTTACTTCTATTTACATTAGATGCTCCAGGTGAAGAGAGTATTGCAGTCAGAAGTGACACTGTCAGACATGTTCCTACAGATGAGTGACTGAACTAAGCAGATTGCTCAGTCTTCTCTGCATGTTGCTGGCTGCATGATCAAGCCGTATTAATACTCTGCCTAAGTCAAAAATGGTAACAACCTTTTTAAAGTTTAAACTTTTCCTAGATGAAACTTGGTATTGGTGCCAAACTGTCCTATCTGTCCAAATCTCCCCTTCCTTAAGACTTCAGAAAATTTGGAGTATCCTTGGGGTTTTGAGAAAAGCAGTCAACCATAGATCTTAATAGCTTGATCTCAATCTTAGACTGTATTTCCTTTCTTAATTCCATAAAAATTTGTAATGTTTTTCATCATACTCTGAAGTGATTTTGTATATCTTTTGTTTACTCTTACCGAATTCCCTAAAACTATGGAAGAATAACATAGCCTAATCATTGATAGTTCTGTATCAGGTCCTGAATAGCAGGTAGTTTTACTGAAGGTATGATGGGTATTCAGGGCCAGGAAGGCTTACTTATGAAACATTATGGAATTAATGAATGGTCTCTCATTGGAGTTAGTGGAGTTAGTAGCATTTTTTAAAAATTATTTAATCTAGTGACTCCCACACTTTGATATTGTAGAAAAACTTGGATAAGGGGTGAGGAGGTAGAGAATGAAGAAAGAGGAAAGTATATTGAAACTACCACAGTGTTTATCATAGAGTGGAAGCTTCAGACATGATGGCAGGGTTTTTTATTTTGTTTTTCTTTTGGTACCAGAGATCTAATCCAGGGGTGCTTAACCCTTGAGCTACCTCCCCAGACCTTTTTTTTTTTGTTTTTCATTTTGAGACAGGTTCTCTCTAAGTTGCTTAGGGCCTCATGAAGTTTGTGAGGATGGCCTTGAATTTGCCATTCTCCTGTCTTAGCCTCTAGAATTGCTGGGATTACAGGCAAACATAATTACACCTGGCTGGTAGGATTTTAATAGAATAGCATGAAGAGATTTGGTACCATTCTGGAACCATGAAAGAGAAGCTGGGGAAGGTGCTATGCTGAGAATGTCCTATCAGAGGTCCTACTTGTGACAGCAGAGGAAGGAATGATCTCCTGAAAGGCAGAGTGAAGGGCTGCCTGGTGAGTTTACCCTTTCTGGAGTTGTGGAGTCATGAAATGTGAGTTTCAACAGCAGATTAATGGTTTAATTTTTGTAAAAATATGATACCTTTAAACATAGCACTCTAGCACAAATATTAGGGTATAACTTCATTTTTAAAGTAATATTAGGTCAGATTTGGAGATAGGACTTCTCAAATTATTAATAACATTTCTTTAAATTTTTAAAATTCCAGAATGATAAAAATTATGAAAAAATTCAAAAATTTACTTTTAATATATATCTACTTCCAAAAGTCAAAAATAAAATAAAAAGAAACCATAAACATTTGCCTTGATATTATTTTAGAATATAACATAAAAGTCCCAAATTAGGACCATTATAATTTTTTTTTGGTTTTTCTTTTTTTGGTACCAGAGACTGTACTCAGGGGTACACCACCACTGAGCCACATCCCCAACCCTATTTTGTGTTTTATTTGGAGACAAGATCTCACTGAATTGCTTAGCACCTTGCTGTTGCTAAGGCTGATTTTGAACTCGCGATTCTCCTGTCTCATGCTCTCAAAGTGCTGGGATTACAGACATGTGCCACCGTGCCCAGCAAGACCATTATAATTTAAAAGTAATGAAAGTTTAATAAATATCAGATGCATAAAATCTTCCTGGATTTTTTTTCCTTTCAAGTAGGTTTTTGAAAGTATTAGGTTCTCAGCATTAAAACAGAATAAAATTATGGCATTTGCAGGTAAATGGATGGAGTTGGAGAATATCATGCTAAGCGAAATAAGCCAATCCTCAAACACCAAAGGCCAAATGTTTTCTCTGATATGTGGATGCTGATCCATAATAGGAGGGGGAAAGGGAAGAATGGAGGAACTTTGGATTGAACAGAAGGGGTTGCTGGGAGGGGAGGGCTCATGGGGATGAGAATGATAGTGGAATGAGATGGACATCATTACCCTAGGTACATGTATGTTTGCACAAATAGTATGACTATACATCATGTACAACCAGAGAAATGTGCTTAATTTGTGTACAGGGAATCAAAATGCATTCTGCTGTCATGTATAACTAATTAAAACAAATAAAAATTAAAAACTTAGGAAGAAATTATTAGGTTAATAGCAAATTGAGCAGAACGTAGAGTTCCCACATGACCACCCCCAGGCCCTTACGGCCTCATCAGAGGTTGATATGTTAAAATGGCACCTGTATTGACACCTCATAATCACCCGAAGTCTACCACTTACATTTGGGCTACTCATGGTGCTACATATTCTGTGGGTTTTGATAAATGAATAATGACACCTATGTACCATTATATGTTGAATAGAGGAGTTCTGCAGCCCAAAACATCCTCTGTGCTCTTCTATTCATCCCTCTCTTCCATTAAACACCAATCTTTTGTACTGTGTCCATAGTGTGCTGTTTCCCGATGTCATATAGTTGAATCACACAGTATGCTGTCTTTTCAGATTGGCTTCTTGTACTTAATAAAAAATTCAAGTTTTTTCCATGTCTTTTCATAGCTTGATAGCACATTTCTTTTCAGTTTTGAATAATATTCCACCATCTAGATGTACTAGTTAATTTATACATTTATTTACTAAAGGAGATCTTGGTTGCTTCCAAGTTTGGGCAATTATGAATGAAGCTGACATGAACATCCGGTGCAGAATGCTTTCTCTTTAAAGATTCTAATGGTTACAAATAACAAAATTCAGTGAAATTCAATGAAAGAAATTTTATGCAAAGATTTTATATCATTTACTTACAGTAAATGAGTCATTTCAAATATCTTATATATTATATCTTGATATCATTTTTATCCTACTATGAAATATATATTAATATAAGATACTTTTCTAATACAGGGAGCAGCATAGAAACATTGTGGGTTTCAATCTTGTTTTTAACTCCCCATCATCTATACGCTCTTTGATCTTGGATGAGTAATGAAGTACTTTCCTCATCTGTGAATTGTGTGTGTGTTTTGGGGGGTGATATAACCTCATACTCTTACAAAGGAAACATTCTGTGGTAGGTATGCAGTTCTTAAAGACCCCCCACTATTTTATTTCTTAGATTATATTCATGATATAAAGAATTAACATCATTATTATCTAGGAGCAAGAGGGGAGACACAGAGAGTTTGAATATGTTGTCTAAGCCTACAGTTTGGCTTGTGAGTTAATGCTTTGAGCTATTATTTCTATAGCCACTAGCATGCTTACATGCTACGATAATGTGGAAATTAAATGAGATAATCCATGTAACATGATTAGAACAATTTCAGACTTGTAATCTACTCTCAAGAAAGGGAAGCATGAATGCAATTATGTGCATGGCCTGTAAATAGTTTTAATATTGATTATATAATTTACTCTTCTACAAAACTTTGCAAGGTAATTATTGCACCAATGGGAAATTTAAAACTAAAGGAAACTAAATGAATTACCCTTGATCACATAGCAAGGTGTGACTGCCTTGGGAATCAAATCTCTTCAAATCTTTGGATTCTAGCCCTTGGTCTCCATAGCTACTGGTTATAGCTGTCACTCTCTTGCTATTTTTTCTCTCCTTTTTTCTTTCTTTCCTTCCTTCCTTCCCCCCTCCCTCCCTCCCACCCTCGTCCTACTGCTTCTCCTCCTCCTTCTTCTTTTTTCATTCTTTGTTTTTCTGAGAATAAGCTGGAATTTGGAAGTGAATGAGCGAATAATGTTCCATGTACAGGTATGACAATTACTGTAACAAAGGTGATTAGTTTTATTTAAGATGGAAACTTGAGGTAAATGTCTCACCAGGAAAATCTTGGAATAATGAACAGTATAATGTTCAGAATCAGGCAGGTCCAAGGTGATTCCACTTCTCTATTTACTAGGCACTCAATCTTGGGTGGGTGAATTCCAAGTGTTCTTTAAAATCATATCTTCTCTGTGGAATGGGTATAATAATACTTTGCCAGAATTTAAGAATTTGGGGTATTTAATGGTAATGTTTATAATTATGCTTCTGGCTTCTTGTAGAAGCCCATGTTCCATGGCTGGTGGCCTCATCCTCAGTCTCAAAAACCATCACTCCAGCTTACTTTCGTCATCACTGCCTAGTCCTCTAACTCTGACTCCTGAATCTTCCTGTAAAGACCACTATGGTTATGCTGGCCCTCCCAGGTAAACTAGGATAATCTTCCCACTTCAAGATCCATAGTTTATCACATCTGTGAAGTCCCTTTTGTTATGCAAAGTAATGTTCATTTATTCTGAAGATTCTGATATGAACATATCTGGGGAACATTAGTCAGTCTGCTACAGAAGACTCATGATAGTTCATCCATTATTCAAGTTATCCAAGGGTTGTTTAATATTAACTTCACAACAGGAACTTACACTGAAGTGACCCCAAATTCTAGGTACTTTCCAAGTGCTACCATTCTAATTATCACAGTGACACCATAGAGTTTGGTAGATGAGAAAACCAAGGCACAGAGATTGAATAAGTTGCTTATGACCACATCACTATGGACCTAGGTATGAGCTAGGGTGCTAAGCCTGACAGTCAGACCCCAGAGACCCTGTTCACAATGCTGCTTTACTGCCTGTTGACATAAGTGCTCTTCTTTTCAAGCTGTTAAAATTCTTTTAAAAAATGTTAGCTTAACAGTCTGTAGATCATTGCATGAGATTCTTTTGCCAGTGGACTGGTGACAAGTGGTACCAGATGCGGAGGCATCTGGGTATAAAGCTACCTGTTAACAAATTGAAACCAGTGATATTTGTCATCAACCAACACCAATTCTTCATAATACTTTCTTTAGCAGAGGTATTTTGCATCACTAATGCATGGTATTTTCTCTGTGAATTAGTCTCAAAACTTCTTGCTAGAAACAATAAAACTTATCTTGTTTACCTTCTTTCTGAGGACTGTTTCTGATACACCTGAACTTTACTCCAGACTCTAGCATTAGATGACGGTTATATTAGTGGCAGACTAGTTTCAGAAGGCTGTTGAAAATGAGAGTTGGCCAAGAATGAACACTACAGCTAGCATTGGATTTTTTTAAAATTACATAATTTATTTAAAATAAATCTGCTTAATTTTGCTCATGGTGCTATTTTTCTTTTCCTGCCAGATCCATATCAACCCACATTAGTCTTCAAACACTGCTATATAATGCAGGCAACTCACAACTTTAACTCCACGGTACATTCTTCGGCCCCAGCTGGACCAAACTTGTTGCTGATTCTCACTTGGTGAGATTGCTGGGCTTGTGCCTTTCACTCCCGCATGTAAAACCAGACTTCCTCAAAAGCCAGCAATTCAACTCCTCCCTTGGCTGTCTTTCTCCTATTATTTCCCTTCCCTGAGAAGTGAACTTTGAAGACCTTAGTTGTATAAACTCTGGGAAAGGTCATAAGGTACACATAATTATATAAATAAAACTTGTTGGCTAACATATCAAAATATTAACTGCCATAAGATTTGGGCAAGTTTTTGAAGGAAAGATAACATTGAAGGCTTGCAAAGGAAAGAAGTGATATCTAACTTACAAAATTCTTATGAGTGAAGGTACCAAATTTTTTTTTATAACAGATTCTTAGCTGGCAATCAAACAATTGTTGGGATGACTTCATCTTGGCAATTATCATGAGCTATATATATCCACTTCATTTAAATTTTGTTATGAGTGTATTTGATAAATAGATACTGTTTATCTATACAGTGAAGCTATGCATTTCTTGAAGGTAAAGAACTCAAAATCTCCCTTTGCCTTGTAAGCACATACATGAGAGAAAAGTACATGTAGGTCCTTGAAAACATTTTGTACATTTCGTCCTACAATTTCCGTCACCAGGGAGAATAACTCTGAATGTAGAGATGGAGGGGAAGCTACTAGTGACAAATATATCCTAAACCTATTAATTTCTGTCAGTTGATAGATTTGTTCTGCAAATATTAGTAAGACTCCCATAGTTTCATTGACAAATAAAAATACTAAGATTATAAACTAAAAATATAATTGAAGAAACAAATAAGCCCATAATCCCTGACACTAACTGTAACTTTGATGGACCCAATGAGAACTACCTTAACTTGTTACTTTCTAATTGATTTTATTATTCACTACTTATTTGTAGCAGAAAGTGGAGCCTGGTATGATCACTTTAAGGTAAAAGAGTTACAACTTAGATACCTTTCAAATTTTATAATTTGTAGTGGAATAGTAAAGCCAATTTATTGCCTAAATGTCTAGTTTATGATGACTATACTGGTGATGAAGTTGAGAAATTAGAATAAACCTTCAAACAGAAGAATAGTGTAAGAGATGACTGCACTTTGTCAGTAGTGTACCAAGGAGGAAGGGACATAGACGTTGTCTTTCTTGGTGGGAGGAACACTTGATCACTAAGATTGTTCAGTATTACCAGTGTGAACACTATAAAATCAGAGACAGGTGGGCAGCTATAATCCTTATAAGCTATAATCCTTATAAGGATTGAGTTGTTACTTCTCTGTCAGTGTTCTCTTTGCTTTCTTACTTGAAATCTTGGAATCCCCAGGTTGGAAAGAGAGATAACAAAGAAGTCCATATTAATTAGTGCAACCCAATATTATTTCTCAGTTCTCTGGGGATAATACAACCCTTTTATGTAGAGGTCTCAGGTAGACTGTTTTCATTGTTCACCTTTTGGTACATAACTATATATTACTTTTTCTTTTAATTATTTAATTTGTTTTTATTAGATAAATATGCACTGAACATTTTGTTGATTTAAAGGTACTATGTATTTTAGGAATGTAAGGTATTTCTTTTCTTTATTTTTTTGTGGTGCTGGGGATGTGAAGCAAGAACTCTACCGACTGAGCTATATCCCTAGCCTCAGATGTTTCAAGAAGAGATCTTTCTTTCAAAGTGGTAAAAGATTTAAGAAACGTACCCTGTATAACCCAGAAATCACATCCAGGGAGAAGTGTCTGAGAACAAGTATACTGAAAATACTATAAAGTCCAAAGGAGAGAAACCTTTATTGAAAGGAAGAATTTTTAGAGGAATAAACTTCAGATCCGGGTTTGGAATACTCATTGTATGCTTTAATTAATTGTCAGAAGAAAACAAACATTTTGGAATGTGCTTGCATGTGATACGTAACCATATTTTGATCATCAAAGGTCTGGAATATGTGTTTTCCTGAATTTATGCTTTGCCTGCCCATATTCAGTTCTCTAGTGACTCAGAATACCTTTTCTTCACTTCTCTAGCCATCACTCTCTATCTTCTTCTTTGGCTTTATTTCTCGTCATGTCATACCATTTGTCACCACAGGTGGTCTCTTACAATGGTTTAATGTAATAATTTTTTGACTTCATGATGGTGCCAAAACCATTTGCATTCAATAGAAAACATACATCAAATTATGAATTTTGATCATTTCCGGGGCTCACCATATGCAGTAAGGCAGTCTCTCACAATGCTGGGCAGCGGCAGTGGGAAGGTAAACAACTGATGTCAAATGTGTGCATGCAATACTGTGCCATGATGGTTGCTAGGTTAAATGTATTAAATGCATTTTTGACTTACATTTCCAACTTACAATGGATTTATTGGTATGTAATGGAGAGTATAAAGCCTACAGTGGCCAAGAGAAAGGAATCATTGATTCCCTTTGAGGTACAAATACTGAAACATATAGTTCTACTGGATTTTGAAGGGCAAAAATTGTGTTTACCTGCTGGAGAAGTGAAAAAAATGGCCTTTGTTTCTATACTGACCATTTCTGGAAAAATAATTGGACAACTTCTTTTATGCTCATGTTTTGCCTATCACAGAAATAGTATCTGCCTTGCAAGAGGATGTTTGCAGGTGGGATTTCACAGGCCCTATAAATCACCAAATAGTGGCTATATAGGTGATACAGGAGGCAACATTTTTTTTTTAATTTTAGGAGAATCTTCTGGTACCTCTCAAATTGTTCTCTATATGTGATTACTTGTCTCATATGTACAAAAGTCTGACCTAGGTTTGGGTTCTCCAACTGAGACATTCCAGTAAAAAGGAGACATGGGGTCATTTCCACTACACCAATAACGTATTTTTAATAGTTGGAAAAAGCTAATGAACTCAGAGTTGCTTAAAAACGTATGGCTTTAGTTTTTGAAAAAGAAATCAGCTCAGTTTCCCAATGGAGTTATAAAACAGAAGTACTAGAAATGTCAATGCAGGTTGTAAAAAATTAAGGAGCACTGGAAATTATCTACGTAATCCTGGTTTGTAGGATTTCCATTTCAGGAAAATACCTATTAAGGTTATTCCAACTTGAGTCACCAGCATTGCATCATCTTTTCAGTGGCCTCTCTCTGTGTCAAGATCTCAGAATGCAGTGTAACACCAGCTTACTGGCTCTGTTCCACATCTCTCTAGCAAGTCCGGGTGGCCGAGGTAAATCAGTATCCATCTGAAGATAATGACTGCCATTATCTGACTGACAGTGAGCTCTTTCAACAGTTTCTTTTTGATTCTTAAAATTACCTCTTTATTTTTAATTTTAATTGACAAAAATTGTATATACTCATGGGGGATGACGTGGTATTTTGAAATATGCATACATTGGGAATGGAACTGAATGGAGCTAGTTAATATGGACTCATTTGTTTATTTTCTTTCCAACCAGGGGATTCCAAGTAAGGAATCACAGAACATTGATAGACAGAAGTAGCAGGAAAAACTGTTCGATTCCACCCTTCTCGTGTATTTTTTCACTCCTGTTTTGTCTCCTCTCTCAACTGGCTTATATAATTATTCCTGGAGGCAAATCCCACACTTTTAATTCCAGAGAGCCTTTGGCAAGTGAAATCACTACTTAGACACACCTCTAAATTGCTGGCGTTGGCATATTCTACACTATGGTTATGCCTATGGAGATAGTAGTTTTTATTCTCTGCTTATTTTCTCATCCTCAAATTCAAATTCATTAAGAATTTTTGGTACTCTCTATAAAGAATTGCTTTGTTGATGCACCAGGGAGTATATGGCTTTTAAACATGTAATTCTGTCCAGTATGTTTCAAGATACCATCCAATGAATGGAAAATAAAGATATTTGTCAATCTGCCTTTAAGCAGGAAAGAAAAATCTTTATTCACAAATTGTTCCACTTCTTATTTTGCTTGTTAGGATTCAGGTATACCCTTTTGGGCACAGCTGGTTTTTGAGCTTTTCAGGAGGCACTGACTCAGAAAATAGACATTATCATCAAATTGCCATTACACAGGGGATGGAATTTTATTCATTTCAGCACTCCGTCCCTCTTTGGGATTGGTTTCATTTTTGTTCAGGTGCAAATGTGCCTGCACAGCTGTCTGGAACACCCTTCCAAGAGTTGTAGCAGAAAACAAAAATATTTTCCTATTCAGTTATAGCAATAAAAAATGGGGGGAAAGAAAATAGGCTTACCTTTTGTTTTCTGAGCATGCAAGTAGCAGTACCACACTGTCCCCTCATGGGAGTTTGGCCCCAAATAGCACTCTGTAGGCTGAGTGCCAACCCATTTTGTGTAGAAGAAACATTGGCAAGAGTTTGCCTTGGCAAAGCATCTGTTTCTTTCTCAACCTCAGGCTATTCCAAGCTTCCTGTCAGATTTGCTCTATCCAATTCATTGCCAATCATTCTGCTCTGACCAGGGCTCCCTCTTAATCTACTTAATGCATGAGGGAATATAACAAATCTTTCCATTACTTTATCTTATCAGAGGCTGTTCTGCCATTTTTCTGCTTTAAAAGTCTATTGCTCTAGTATCAGAGTTAAAAACTATTTTTAAAAATCAACCATTTTTACTGTCCATTAATATTTATGTCCCTTGTAGATATCCAGTTTTGAATGCCCTATCTTTCCTAAATCTGCATGGACTGTTCACAAATTTTCAAAGTAAACTCAGATCCTAATGTTCGGGCATTCTGCTCAGGGTATGTCGGCAAAACTGTAAGAGTTCTTGTTCTTATTTTGGTAATATTTTAATTAAATAATTTTGTTTGAAAACTCAAAAGTATTTCACTTATAATATAGCTCATTGACATATTCCTCAGTTACTCAATGCTGTAATGTGTAAATACCTGCTTTTATGGAATAAGGTATAACTTTTTGTTTCTGGCCCTGTAGATTTCCAATGAACTGTGGGTTAATAAACATTTCTATTCTCAACTGTGTCATCTCTAAAGATGAGGATAAAAATGAAATTTAATGTTACATGTCACATTATGTAGCATATTGTAAGACAACTTATGCTCAGTGAAGATGATGAAGATGATGATGATAAGTAAGTGACTATGAGAATAAACCAGTTCTCTTTTAGCTTAATTATGCTTTTGGTCACCATGTGACAGATTCATAGTAAAATATAGCCCTGAATGGAATATTTTGCCACTGCCTCATTTACAAATGAGGAAACTAAGTTTTAAAGTGAGAGCCCAAGATTCCTTAAATAGCAACAGAATCAAGTGTAAACCTTGATTCTCTATCCAGGTCTCCAGAAGTCTTGTTTTTTTCCTCTACTTTGTGATATGTCCTGGTATGAGAGCTTCCTTCATCCCTTGTTACAAAAAAACAAACAGACAAACATTACAAGTGGAATCACACACACACACACACACACACACACACAAATGCTCGCGCGCGAGAGAAAAAGAACAAGAAATTCTTAAGAATTCTTAAACCCACAGCAGACTCACTAAAATCTAGGCCTGTACTGGGAAATTGGGTTGGACTGTGTAAAGACTACTTGTTCCTGTTTTAGAAGCACTATCATATGGGCTTCTTTACCTTATACCAAGACTCAGCCTGCTCTGTTTTGTCTTCAATGGCATGCTTGTTAATTGACCACCAGAAAGCCACACCTAATTTCTTTCTGTTGCCCACTCACCAGAGACTGGAAATTCATGTAATCTCTTCCCTCAACTCCTCAAGAGCCAGGCATGACCAAGTATGGCCAATGATGTCTCTACCAGGGAGCTTTTATGAAGAATTTTGATACCTTACACAAGGGAATAATTAGCAGAGTTATATAATGTCTAGAACTAAAGCAGCTAATGTTTTCCCCATAATCCTGAGGACAGTTGTTCAACAAGAATGCTGAACTTTCTAGAAAGACACAAAACACTTGATAATATCATAAGGTTGCTGACCTATCTTGAAAGCACCCCCAGTCCACAGAGTTGTTATTAAGTCCATAGTATACATTGTTTTAAGTCATTTTTAGTTGTATTCCCTTTTGCTAATAGAATATATTATTTCAGGTTTTTTTTCTTTTCTTTTTTTAGTGAGTTTCTGTGCGGTCCAGGTTGGCCTTGAACTCATGAGCTCAAGTGAATTCTCACTTTAGACTTTCTAGTAGCTGGGACTACAGGCCTGTGTCACCATGACTGGCTTAGGCTTAGGAATATTATTTTCACATGAAACTTTTGGATTAAGAGTATTAGGCACATGGGGAGCATTGCTAAGTGGAAGAGGTTCTTTTTGAGTGTGGGGGCCTAAAACAATGGAACTTGATTTTCTCACAATTCTTGATGTAGAAGTGCAAAATTAGAGTGTCAGCAGTGCCACATTCCCTCTGAGACTCGGATTCCTTCCTTTTTCTCATAACTTCTGGTGGTGCCTGTCAGTTTGTGACATCCCTTGGCTTACAGCAGTATCACTCCAATCTCTGCCTCCATCTTCATATCACCTTCTCTCTGTGTATTTATGTGTTCTTATGGATTTTGCTCTTCTTTCTTATGTTTTCATTAGTGCATTATAGTTACACATACTAGTGGGGTTCATTGTAACAGGATCTCATACATGCATACTGCATAGATTGCTGTTTCATTCTCCAGTACTTGCCCTTTATTTCCTTTCCTTTCTTCCCCCAGCCACTCTTCTACTTAACTGGTTTAAAAGTTCTAACTTTACCAGCTTCAGCAAAAAGGAAAAGAAACATGAAAAGCTACAACACAATTTGTGGAGATGATCTAAAGGTGATTCAGAAAGCAGAGAAATTTATTGTTTCCTTATAGGTCTAATAATTATTAATTGTATTGTTTTTTAAAATTATACATATAATATGGTCAATCCTACCATTTTACTTTTAGGCATAATGGTTCTATAATCTGCTTTTGGGACACAGCCTTGAACATCTTGTAAACCATACAAACCTGTGTGGTAGGGTTTCAATGGAGTGAAAATATAAAGGACAGACTCTACTTATTTGTCTTAAAGATACTTCTTAATTTTAGGATACTCTATACCATACTGCATCATGTTTTACCATCATTTACCACTTGACCCTTAAGGAACAGCTCCATAAAGCATATTGAATATCTTTAAAGGCTTCCGAAAAAAGATCCTTCCTTCCTTCCTTCCTTCCTTCCTTCCTTCCTTCCTTCCTTCCTTCCTTCCTTCCTTCCTTCCTCCCTCCCTCCCTTCCTTCTTTCCTTCCTTTCTTTGTTTTGAGACAACAGGATCTCACTAAGTTTCTGAGGCTGACCTTCAACTTGTGATTCTCCAGCTTCAGCCACCTGAGTCACTGGAATTATAAGCATGTACTACTACACCCAGCTTCCTGTAATGATTTCTTGCTCCTATTCTAGAACAAGAAAATTTATTTTAGGGAAATTTTCCTAAAATTCAAGAAAATTTTCTCAAAGAAGGGGAAGATTTTATTTCTTCTTTCCAAGTTTAAAAATCCAACACAAGAAAACACACACACATACACACATACACACACCACATGCTTGTTCTCAAGCAGAAATGTAAAACAAGAATGATCAAATAGTACTTATTTGATTTACTACTTCTTCCTGGAAGATAGAGTCATAGCTTTTCCCTTTTACTTTAAGCTGGACTTGGTGGATTCTTTGACAAAAGAAAAGAGAACCGGTGACGCTAAGGGCTTCTAAGCCTGTGACAAAACAGTTTCCATCTATAGCCTCTCTCTGGGTCTTTTAGAGTACTGGAGTATTCTGACTTGCCAGTTAGAAGCCCACCCACACTAAACTGCCATGTTGAAGAGGTTACATGTGGGTACTCCTGCTGACAGCCAGCTAAGCCCAGCTTTCCAGGAATGCTTGTGAAGTTGGCAGGTGTCAAAGGGAAGCAGCCTAGACCCTGCGCCAATACCTGGAATATGAATACCCCCGAGTGATCTCCATTCATGCCATATGACACCGAAGATTCATACATGAATTCTTGACACACAAAACTCTGAGATAAAATAAATTATTATTTATATTTGAAAAATTTTGTGGTAATTCACTATTCAGAAATAACTACATGCAAACAGTGATATACGAGAGATTACCCATTGGAACGCTATCTGTAAAAATTAAATCAATGTAATTTCGTTAATAAGGGGCTACTGAAGAACTCTGCAGTAAATGTATACAAGAAACTACCATGTATCTAGCTTGTTGAGATAAATATGTGTTTGTATAAAATGATGCTCAAATACATTGTCAATAACATTACAACTTGAAAAATATTATGTATTATAGTATGAATTCACACACACATTTCTGTTTAGAAAGGAGAAAGTGTATTTGTGTGTGTGTATTATAAACACATACATACAAGTCTATACATAAATTATTCATTGTTTTATCATTGAAGGATTTACCACCTTGCCAATCATTGCCAGTTGGTTTAGGTCATAGTTTCCAGATACTTTTGCTGCTACTTCTATTTATACTGTTTAGGCAGTACATATGCTTTATGTTGAGAAAGAAAAAAAGTAGAATGCAAATGCTGTGATTCTATTATTCAAAGATAATAGGTTTTGATATGCATATATATCATTATTACTGAGGTCCGAATGTTGCATTGTTTTATATCTTGCATACATTTGCTTATTCTGGATTTAACACAATATTATCAGAAAATAATTATTTTGCTTTCTCTTTTCCAAGTTACTCTGGCTAGATTTAAGACAATGTTCAATAGCAATGGTGTCATCCTGTGGCCTTGGTAACTGCTCCATTATCTCATGGACTGAGAGTGATATTTTTCATCATTTTGGGAAAGTGTCTTAATCTCAGTATGTTAAAAACTTACACTAGTTAATGGTTTTTGGATTTTGTTGTAGCCATTTTGGGGGGATCCAGTGGAAAATATTATATTATTTTTCTTATTTAACTTGTCTATGTCACAAATTTTATTAGTAGACTTCATAATGATGAATAGTTTAATTCTTAGACCAAAATTCAACTTGTAATCTGTTTAAAATGCTGTGTCTATAGTAATAAAGAATTGGATACACAGATTTCCTTTCTGTATATCTTTGTCAACTTTTATTTTCAGAGTTGTTATTGCCTTACAGAATAAATTTGGCAATGCTCCTTTTTACCATCCATGGTTTTCAGTAATTTTTATAGCACACACATTACTGGTGTCTTGAAAACTTGGAGTAAGTCAAATGTAAAATTATCTGTCTATAGAGAGTCTTTCCTGTTTGTGCTGTTTTTAACAGTTTCAAGTTTTTGCTCTTTTTTGTTTTTTCTTCTTAAATCTTCGTTAAATTAGTTTTGGCTACATATATGTTTTTCTTTAGAAAATTATTCATTTTCTTGAAATTATTACATGTGTTATCACCAAATGTTCTTAGAATAATTTTATTTTAAACTGTTTTCTATAACTGTTATATACTTTCTTATTTTTGAAACAAATTGAGTATATCTTTATATACATGTTTGTAAGTTTCATATTGATCATTTCCATTGTTCTATTACAGAACTATTTCTGCTTGATGCATCATTATTTATTTCCTTATTAATTATTTAGATTTCAGTTATTTTTATTTCCATCTCCAGTAAATCCTTAAATATATTACATTTATTTAAAAATAGTGAAAATGACTTTGCTCTGAATACAGCTTTTTTCATGTCTCATCAATCTCACGTGCATGTCTTTTTCCTATTAATTTCTGTCACTATTCACCAAATTTTCTTCTGGGCTAAAAGTTACTTAACAGGGTGTGTATAAAAATTTCAAAGGGTTTTGGTTCCGTTGATGTTGTTTTCTTTAAATTTTGCCATCTTAAATATCTTGAAATATGGCCATCTAGATAAGTCCTTACATGTCATATTAAGAGTGTAGGATTTCCTTAAACCAATTCATGCAGGTTTACCCACCTTTATAGAACACAGCTATCCTCCAGGCTTCATCCTGACTTCCACTTAATACTATTAATTAAACTTAGAGATAAACTTCACAAGTGTTTCTTTGTTATTGCTGTGTTAGGAAATAAAATATTGTAGAAAATATTTGCCAGGATTTTTTCTTATTTTAAAAGTACCTAACTGGTGTACAGTTTGTGTTTAGACACATCTGAGAATATTTTGCATTGCTTTCATTCAAGAATTATAATGTGGCTCACTATAGAATATAAAACATACTATTATTAGAATTCTATAGTGGTTACTCCACTTATTATGAAGGTATAATTGACAAATAGAAATTATATGCATTTATGATGTGCAATGTGATATTTTAGTATATGTAAACATTATGAAAATATTTTCCATTTCTTATTATATTTAATATGGACCAAAACTTGGAAGCCAATCTGAGATTTTTTTTATATTGTGTGAGTAATCATTTCTGTATTGTTGAGTATCTAAGCTATTTGGTAAAAAAAAGATGGTATTTGGAAGCAGGCAGAAAGCATTTATACCAGAAAGAAGAAGATAGGTGTCTTTTTGAAAAATAATCTAGCTCCACTGAAGATAATCACATGTAGAAATTTTCAAATTCTGGGAAGGAATTAGGAGATAGGCTAAGGACAAGAGTATGTTTGGAGTAGAATGGGCATCATTATGTAGATGACGAAAGTCCAAGGAATGTTTTAAGTGATGAACTTAAGTATTAAGAATTCCTGTGTACAACCAGAGATGTGAAAAATTGTACTCCATTTGGGTACAATGAATCAAAGAATATCCTGCTGTTATGTATAACTGGTTAGAACAAATAAAAAAAAAAGAATTCCTTTTTGGGAAGCATATATGAATATGTCTGTTGATGTCAAATACATAAATGTAATAGAATAAATAAAGTATTTATTTTGTGCCAAAAAAAAAAAAATGAAGGACGACTTGTGGTGGCACACACCTCCCAGCAGCCTGGGAGTCTGAGACAAGAAATTCTAAGCCAACCTCAGCAACTTAGCGGGGTTCGAAGCAACTTACTGACCCTGTCTCATAATAAAATAAAGTAAAATAAAAAGGGCTGGGTATGTGGTTCAGAAGGGAAGGGTTTGGGGATAGGAAAGAGAGTGGAATGAATCTGACATAACTTTCCTGTGTACATATATAAATATACCATGGTGAATCTCACCATTTTGTATATCCACAAGAAATTAATTAAAAAAATAAATATGGATAAATGGCAGAAAGATCAGTAGAGGGAGGAGAAGGTAAGGAGAGTTACCTAGCAGGAGGTAGAGGGAGGAGAGGGGAGAGAGAGTTACTGGGGTTTGAATTAGAACAACATTATATTTTATGCTTTTATGATTATGTCAAAATGGATTCTATTGTCATGTATAACTAAAAAGAACCAATGAAAATAAATTTAAAAAGAATATAAACTATGGCCAGGTGCTTAATTTTAAATTTAATATTTTAATTGTTGCATTAATACATTCTTCTTCACAGGCAATTCAGGAGTAGGGTCCATGAATATGTATATTGAAATGAAAAAATACATATGTATTGAGATGAAATCACTATCAAGAAAAGCAGTTTATATTCAAGTGTCCCCTCAGTGACTTTTGCCAGATGCACTAATGCACACCTGTAATCCCAGGGGTTGGGGAGGCTCAGGGAAGAAGATTACAAGTTCAAAGCCAGCCTCAGCAATGGTAAGGTGCTAAGCAACTCAGTGAGACCCTGACTCTAAATAAAACACAAAATAGGACTGGGGATGTGGTTCAGTAGTTGAGTGCTCCTGAGTACAATTCCCAGTACCAAAAAAGTAAAAAATAAAAATAAATAAAATTTAAAAAAAATTAAAAATAAAGGAAGAAATACTCAAGGGAAAAATGCAATGCAGCACTTAGGGAAGCTGAGACAGGAGAATCATGAGTTCAAAGCCAGCCTCAGCAATGGTGAGGTGCTAAGCAACTCAGTGAGACCCTGTCTCTACATAAAACACAAAATAGGGCTGGGGATGTGGCTCTGTGCACTGAGTTCAATCTCCAGTACCAAAAAAAAAAAAAAAAAAAAAAAAAAAAAAAAAAAAAAAAAAAAAAAAAAAAAAAAAAAAAAAATGCAAACATGCTGATGTTAAAGTCCAGCTCAGATTTTTAAGATAAACCAAAAATATGGCTGTGACTGAATTTTTTGGACAGAGCAAGAAAAGAAACAAGCTCCTGTCCCACTGCCCAGAAATATAAACATGAAACAGTTTTCATGTGTGTATGTGTATATGTGTGTGAGGTAGGTGGGACTCTCCTCTACCCTTAGCTTATTAGCAATTATTTTACTTCAGTTTTTTTTCCCCAGGGACAATTGCATTAGTATTGATTTTAAGAACTAACATTTATTGAATGATTTCTATGTGACAAGTCAAATTCCAATAATTTGTGTATTAACACTATTTAAATCCTACCCCTCGTCGGTGGGCGTTAACTCTAACTTAAGAAAATTGAGGTACAAAGACGTTAAGTAAATTGGCATAGGATACAGACATAAATAAGCATGACTAGGACATAGAGAAATCATCAATATTTCCGAATAAGTGAGCAAGACTAAGTTCATGAGTATAAATTGGTACAAAACAGAAAAGATTTCATTGATGTTTCAACAAAAATGAGTCATAGATAGATCTTAATGTATAAACTTGAGTGGTGAAAAACTCAAAATTTTGAACCTATATGCTCAGAGTTTTTTTCTCTATTAACATGATTAAACAATGGTTACATCAGTAACATCAAACTGTATATGTAGTATAAAATAAAAAATCTAAAGAATGTCTACCATTCCATTTCTTTTAAAATCTAGCCTGCCACAGAGCCAAGAGGCTGTACGAAATTTCTTCTTTTCTTCTCTCTTTCTTTCTTTCTTTTCTTTTTCTTTCTTTCTTTTCTTTCTTTCTCTTTCTTTCTTTCTTTCTTTCTTTCTTTCTTTCTTTCTTTCTTTCTTTCTCTCTCTCTCTCTCTCTCTCTCTCTCTCTCTTTCTTTCTTTCTTTCTTTCTTTCTTTCTTTCTTTCTTTCTTTCTTTCTTTCTTTCTTTCCTCCTCAAAGAATACTAAGGTGATAAACTTGGAATGGAGAGAAGGAATGTAAGAAAACAATAGTTAGGAAGTTGGAAAAAGGTCTAAAAATATTAGAACTCTGCTCCTTGTTAAACCATAAAAATATAAATGAAATAAATAGAAGGCCTATTTTGTTCAAAAAATAATATGTAACATGTGATTATAAAAATGTTCAAATTTTAACATAAAACAGAGAACATAGAAAAGGTCTGAAGAAGAAAAAAGTTATATATTCTTACCATCTAGCAATAGCTTTTTACTATTTTGTTGTGTTTCCTTCTGTCCTTTTTCCATATACATGCACAGAAACATTTTTTTTTTTAATTTGACAGCGTGTATCATGCAACTCCTGCCTTTTGTACTTTTTGCTTTGTTGGGTTAGTTTGATTCCTTCACTTTCGTTTAAAAACGTTGAAGTAAATTTAAAGTATTGAATGTGTTTTAAACACTGGAAATATTATCACTTTTAGTTTCCTTTTTGATATTTTAAACAGATGT